>JAKSZT010053767.1:11783650-11985164 GCA_026826555.1 Tolypeutes matacus
CTTCCTTCCTTCCTTCCTTCCTTCCTTCCTTCCTTCCTTCCTTCCTTCCTTCCTTCCTTCCTTCCTTTCTTCCTCCCTTCCTTCCTCCCTTCCTTCCTCCCTTCCTTCTTTCTTTTCTTTTTTTTTTTTTTTTTTTTGGAGGCAGAAATGATTCTATTAGATAATTCAGGTACTAAAGACATTGAAAAAAATTCTAATGTTTTGATCCAATGGCTGCACTATGATAGGAAAAAAAAGGATGTGTGGCCTAATTATTTTGTTTCAACTCAAATATGTAAGATTTCCTATTTAGGACTGACAAGATAGGAAAAATGGAAGAATGCATCAAATACGAAGGGAAATTTTAAATTTATTGCTATGGGACTTGCTGCATGCATAAAACATGGAAAAGGTTTGCATTTTTGTTGCTCAGCAGATGTTTTAGAAGGATGAAGCATAATTGACTGGGATGTAAAGTTAATTAGTTGCAGAATATTTTGTTGCCCTGGGCCCATCCCTATAATACAAGCACACCTGCAATTTGCCTCTGTACATATGTGAACTCATTTAGGGGGAGAGGGAAATCTTCACAGTTCCATGCCCAATCTATTCTTAGAGACCTGATCCTTGCAGTCCGGGTTGTCGTAGTACATGCTATCAATTAAAATTAAATACTTCACTGACTAAATGGATAAAGAGAAGACAGAGTCATTTCCAGCTTGGACTTTTCAATCTGCTCCTTGTCTATCACAGCCTTCCTCTAGTTTTCAGTAATTTCCCAGGAGGGAAAACAGTTCAGGATTCTGTGCAAAATGAGAAGGGGAAATAGGCATAATGGTGCCCCTAAACAGCAGTTTCTGCCTCGGGATGAGAATATTTAACTGCATTAAAGTAAAATACGGCTTTGGCAACAAAGTCAAGATATTTATATGCACGCTGAGAGCATCTCCTTTGTACTCAGGTAGTGCAGAGGCCTCGGGCTGGGCTGCAGTCTCTCCTTTCTCTCCATAACAACTGGGGAGAGGCAATCCTTACTGCTACCTGAGGAAGGAGAGCCATCCGGAACACTGGCAGTCATTTCTTTAGATAGGGCTGTATTAACCTTGAATCCACATTATTTTGCTACAATGATTTCATTTATTGTGTTGACAACTTTATATACCCTAAGTCTAACAAAGTACATTTAACCTCTATAAGTTATATCAACTTATTGCTTTATGGGTTTTATTTATAGGCATGAAATTGTGAAATTAAGGTGTAAAGCCTTTCTCAAATAACTGTTAGACAGCTTTTGGGACATGAGTTGGGTTTCCATTAGAGCTCTTTTATTACTCTAAACTTTAAGATAGTTATTAATGTTTGTGATGTGTGAGACATAGTAAAAGCCATGTATTTTTCCTTGTTTGTAATCTCTTCTTCAAAAGTGTGATTTGACAGGTATAATGAACTGTAAGCAGCCATTTGTAGTGAAGAGAATAAAACTATTACTTCTGCAGAGAGGCAGAAGATACACTAACATCAATAACTATTAATGCAAAACATATTATGGGAAGCTTTGTCTACTTAATCAATGGGGGCATGCCTTGCGTTGTTATTTTCGTGTGTGGGTAGAAACTCCATTATGGTTGTTTTAGTGTCTAAGGAACAACCCAATCTTATTATTGCTTTTCCTGTCCCTCCATTACCCTCCCTAATTGTCTAATTGCTGATTCTAATCTGCTGTGATCTGGAAAATTATATAAGCAGGCTTGCTAGAATTTTGTCTAATAAAATTCTGTTTAATAGGCTTTATATCAGATTCTGTGGGGGGGACTTTCATGAGTAAAGAACATGCCCTTTTAAAATATTTCTTGGCTGCCTGGACATTTTGTTTTTGCTACTTTGTTTCCTTACATTTTTAAAAACTTCTTTATTTTTTAATCACCCAAGTTATAAGGGTCAAGCTGTATTTTCCTAAGATGACTACAACAATATTTCCCATCCTGCCTTCTCTTCTGCAGAATGACCTTGCCACTCCCAATCAAGAAATGCAGTCTCATGTCCCTCCCATTGAATTTGGACAGGTTTTAGAAACTTGCTTGTAACCAAAAGAATGCAACATAGGTGATGCTGTGTGACTTTTGCACCGCCTAGGTCAGCGAGTGCCATGGCTCTCTTGGAATAGTCCCTCCTTGGGTGTTTACACTTGGGCCACTCCCTTTTATGAACCCAGCCTCTACACTGTGAGAAACCTACCCCACGGGGTGGGAGGAAGAGGCGTCTGCCGACATAGCTCAGCCTTTCAGTCATCCCAGCCCAGGAGCCAGAGATGTGAGTGAAGAAGCCTCCAGATGATTCTCATTTTCCCTAGCCATTTGAGTCATACCCAGATGTTCAGGTCTTCTCAGCCGTGACCCGGGAGGAGAGACAAGCAAGCCTTCCCTGTTGTGTCCTGTCCTCATTCCTGACCCATAGAATCAATGAGCTGAATAAAATCGTTATCGTTATATGTCCAGAAGTTTTGGACAGTTTGTTATGCAGCAAATAGATAGCTGGGACATTTTACATGATTATGTTTAGTTGTAAATAATTTAGTAAACACAAAGCAAAGCAAGAATGTGCTCGTTGCCTAGTTCCGCCGAAGTACCCCTCAATTCCACATAACTAACAATGATCCTCCCCAGTTCATATCTAATCTGTGAATTGCTCTGGATGATATACCATATTTCTTTTGCCTTTGTAAACTCAATTTCTAGTTCAGTTTCTACACAGAGCAGGCAGGTGAAAATTTTACTTAACTGACCTTGGGCAGAAGCCCACCAAAATGGGTTTTGTGATAATATAAAATGGTTATAAGATAAAATATTCCTGGTATTCAAAGGGGAGACATTACATGAATAATGAGGTTATTTCTTTGACTGCTTTTGAGTAGCATAATGATGTATAAATTCATGGCTAGTATTAATGATGCTATATGCATACCTTCTATGATAGTTTATGATGGCACATTATGGGAATGAACCCATGCATGATAATAGACTCACGTTAGAGCTTCAGAATAATTATAATGAGGTATAACTCCCAGAAACTTCTGGACTTCATCCATTATAGATGCTGGGTCAGATCTCAGCTGCTGTCCATCAATAATTAGCAACTGTGAAATAAAAATAGTCCCTTAATGAAAAACAAAACTAAATTGAGTAGAATAAGCTGCCTCCCTTGACCTGGTACTATATTAATAAATTAGGTCAGTGTAAATAAGAATAAAGCCTGCACTATTTAGAATACATTTTAACGTTTACTACTCTTGTGCCCTTCTAATTAAACAAAAACTTAAATTTGCCAAAGGCATATTTCTTGTTCATTATGTAAGTATCACCCTTAACTTACTTTATTATAACTCAGAAATAAGCATAGAAACTTTCTTTAGCATTTCAGTAGAAACATGATTGTCCATCTGCAGTTTAATCAATTAGATAATTATCCCACCTACTAAATTCTGAGGAGGTAACCCTGACGTGAAGGACTTAAACAATGGGCATCAAGAGTGGAAACCATGCACCTGTGTTCTTACTAACCACAACAGAGAACTCAATTTCTAATTGCATTCACATCTGAAGTGCAGAATATAAAGGATATATATGTTTTTCTCAATTTCCTATTTTTTTCTCTTAATCCACAGCCCCAGAGCTGTAACAGCACCCCATTTTGGCAGCCTAATGCATGACCTCCTGATGTCCATATAAAGATACCACAGGACAGACAGCATTCAGTTACCTGCATATGGTGTTCCAGAAAGATACTAACTGTGAATGATGTAAGGACTCATCACTTTGGGACCAGCTATTATTCAAAATATTTCAAAGATGTGTCTTCAGAGTCATTTAACAACATTTTAATAACACTATTGAGATTAAAAATGTAAAAGTCTCCATTTCTCCCTTACTTACGATTTTATCTGATGGTAAGTCACTGTCTATGGCAACGTTAACTCAGGCATTTTGTTTGTCAGTACAATATAATCATGATATAATAAACAAGAGAAATTAATTTCAGGGCATTACCTGAGAAGTAGAAAAGTAAGTTAGCCATCTTTCTATGTGGACTGCATACCATCCAGGTACCAGGCATCTCCTCTGCAAAGTTTTTAAGTCAGATGGGGCCCAATGTCCTGTTGTAATAACTTCATAAAAATTAAACCTCAGAGCAGCTGGATCTTCATGTGATCGTTGGTGCTTTAACAAGAAAGTCAGTTGCAAAGTTAATTTTCTTTATGCCTGTGTAGCTATGTGTGTGTACGCTTGTGCATGTTTACGTGTGCCTGTTTGCATGCTTGATGTATGCATGTTCTGTTCCATAAAAATACAAAAAAAAATGATTATTTGATTTTATAATGACTAGTGTGGTGAAAAGTACATGGATTGAAACTTAGATATTGGCATATTGTTTATTTTAAAGTCTTTTAAAAGTATAAGCTTCCAATATATGAAGATAAGTTTGTGATTGTCTTTGAGTCTAAAATATTTAGGTTCAAGGCAGAGTACAGGGATTTCCTTCAAAGGCTTTATTAGAAGTGAAAAGATACCAGGAACCAAATAAATCAAGCCTAATAAAGAGCATTAGCTGGGCAAGAGTAGGTTTAGATTTTATTCTGCTCATATAATTACAGCTAATACCAAGCATTCTGCCATTTCCCCATTATCCCTCTGTGGCAGGTTCTAGGGGTACAGAAAAAGCAGATGCTTAGTCCGAATGCCTTTTTAGATGCCATCCTCAAGTTGACATTACCCGATTTCCTACCTTTTTCTCTCTTGAGGGTTTCCAACTAACCCTGATAATTCTTTTTTCTATTTTACCAGGAGGTCCCGGGGAGTGAACCCAGGTAATTCCATATGGTAGATGGATGCTCAACCACTTGACCACATCCGCTTCCCTGCTAATTCTTAAATACTGCTTCACTACTACTTTTCAGTACCAAATCCCTGGACTCATTAACACTGAATTGGTGAGGCATGAGAAAACCCAACTCAATGAGAGATGAATTTCACAGTCAATTCACAAATATTTATTAAGCTCTTTTCCAGAACAAAGAACTGCAATAGATTTTGGAGATAAAATGTTAGAAAAAAGAAAATCACTATCAAAGAAATCACAATCTAATGAGACAGACAATAGACTAATAGGTTGTAAGAACATCATATATTTGATTTGAGGTATAAGTTACTTCCTGTGATGGCCAGACCAATAAATGATTAACCGTGACTGAAGGAAGATGGAAACTTTTTCAATGGTTGAAGCTTTTGAGCTAGATTTTTTGATAAGCAGAATGAAAACAGCCATTGAAACTGAGAGTACTTTATCACTTGAGGTAAGAGTGGATAAGGTGGATAAGGTGTCTGGGGATGGATGATTTGGTCTAGTGAGATTGCTAAATTGGAATACAAAGAAAATCAAATACAAGTTAAGGATGGAAATGTATTGCAACCTGATACAATAATGTAATAACAGGTAGGTGCTTATATGGAAGATAGAAATAAAAATGTCTAAAGGAGTAAAGATGATTAGAAAATGGTGAGTGCTTAAAGGGTGACTAGTGAGTGGCAGGTTGGGGGAACTAATAAGTTTTGACACCTTATCATTATTGTATATTTATTGAGCACTCCTACAGGTATATGCATTATGCTGAGTACATAGAGGTTGCATAATATGTGTAATTAGTATAACTGTTAGAAATGATATAACATAAATAAAGGTATATAAACATAGTATGTGCATGTTAATAAAGTAATGTTAAAATTTATACTTTAAGCAACATAGCAAGAAACTATACTTAATCTGCTCTACATTGACATACACCAGCTTAGTACCAACTTTTACTTGTATTCCTGCAACTACAATTAGCATAAAATTATGACCAAGAAGTCACAAAGGAACATATTTTTTTGAAAAACAGCACTATAGTTCCTCTTTGAAACCCATTATAAAAATGTGGGGTAGAAATTACAGTGGCAGGTGACATTTGTAGTAGTCTCTGAATTACACCTGCTGAGCTTTGGATTTATGATATTTACTGAGCAGACAGGCCTAGCTAAATAATAGGCTGCATTATTTTAAATATGGCACAGTTTGGGGACCCTACTCTCAGCAAAATGGGACTAAAAAGTGTTACCAGAAAAAAAATAATTCTTTTCAAACCTGTATGTTTAAATTATCTACTTAAAGAAGCAGGCACAGAGAAACATGCTCCCCAGATATATTATATATTATATTTTATTTATTTAGTCTAACTTAGATGAAGAAAAGATCCATACAAGTCTGTGATAAGGAGTGGCCATCTCCTTTCTTCCAGTCTCAAGGATTTGAATTACAGACATAATTAAGGAAACCAAATGAAGAAGGTGGAATGAGAAGCTTCAGGGTTCTGTCCCCCTACAGAAGCTTTGAACAATCAGCAAGAACTGGCAGAAATACCTTTTTCAAAGATTCAGAAAACAATTAAAGGACTGCAGTAACGGTGAACACCGCATCAACCCAATGGCCACTTGAAAGGAGTAAGATCTTTTGGCACCCTGGCTGGCCCCTCCCTGATACTCTCACTGGTCACTGGTCTGGCCTGAAGTCAGCCCATGCTCCCAGTATAGGTATCTGGACCTGGTTCTGAAGGGAGCAAAGTAAACATTATGCACATACCGGGAGCATGCATGTAAGGCCTAATCTGTCTATTGGTGGCTGGAGGAACTGAACTAGAACACACATCCCAGGCATGCTGTCTCAAAACCTTCCCAGAATGTACAAGGCAGCTCACAGAACTGTCTACAGAACACTAGGAAAGCATTCAAGTTGTATTCACCTGGAGCAAGGGATTATTGGCTCTAGGACATACAGTTCAGTGCCCAGGACCATAAGGAAACTGTTGCCTAGTGTAAAGGGGACATATGTATCCGTGTAAATGGGGGAATTCCTAGGACCTGCCTAAGATAAGACATATGCACAGAGAGGATCAAGGAGGTCCCTAGACTTTAGCCTGGAGCTATCTTCTAAACCCACTGTGTGGATAAACTCTGAAGGAGAACACTCCCACAAGTCAATCTTCAAAGGCTGCAGAGTTTTCTTTTCTACTTTTTTTCCCCCTTCTTAGCTCCTGACATTCAAGGAAAAAACTGTTATAATACAAGCTGGATATAATCTTAAGGAACAGATGCCTCAGAGTCTAAGTTCCAGTGATAACACATTAAAATATCAAAATGTCCAGATTTCAACAAAAGAAACTGGAAGTGAGAACCAGGTAAAGGATAAGATTAAAGCATTTGAAAGCATCAGTGAGGAGGACCAGATGATAGACATGCCAGACAAAGAATTTTTAAAAAGTGGTCCTCAATAAATTCAAAGGGGGAAAGGAAAATGTGGACAAAGAAATAAAAGAAATCAGGAAAATGATAGGTGAACACAAAGATAATATCAATAGAGAGATGGAAATTTTGAAAAGGAAACAAATAGAGTTGAAACCTGCAGTAACACAAATTAAAAAAATCTTTCCAGGGGTTAAACAACAGATTGAGCTGGCAGAAGAAGAATCAGTTAACATGAACATAATGTAATTGAAATTATCCAGTCTGAGGAGCAGAAAGAGGGAATAATGAAGAAAAGTGAGTCTGCAGAATCTGTGGGACTCCGATATGCACATTGTGGGAGTCCCAGATGAAGAAACAGAGAAAGGGTCACAGAGAATTTTTGAAGGAATAATGGCTGAAAACTTCTTAAATTTAACAAAAGATGTGAATGGATGCATCCAAGATACTCACTGAACTCCAAACAAGTTAAACCCCAATATACCTGAAGCACAACATATTATAATCAAACTATTTAATGCCAAAAATAGAGTATTCTGAAAGCCACAAGAAAGAAGCCATATGTCATAGACAAGGGAGCCTGAATAAGGTTAAATATCAATTTTTCATTGGAAATCATAGAGCAAGAAGGCAATGAGATGACATATTTAAAGTGATGAAAGCAAAAATTTGTCAATCAAGAATTATATATCCAGCAGTACTGTCTTTTGTAATGAAGGAGAGATTAAGACATTACCAGATAAAGAAAAGCTGAGAGAATTTGTCACCACTAGATTGGCCCTACAAGGAATACTAAAGAGAATTCTGTAAGTTGAATAGAAAGGACAATAGGTAATTCCCATATGAAGAAATACAGATCTCACCTAAAGATCATGACAAGGGTAAATATAAATACCAGTACTATTATATTTTTGGTTTGCTACTCCACTTTTTACTTCCTATAGGATTTAAAAGGCAAATGCATAAAATGTAATAATAATTCAGTGATTTTGGACTCATAATATATAAATATGGGTAATTTGTGACAACTGCATAAAAGTGGGAGGACAGAGAGGTATAGAACATAGTTTATGTAAACAATTGAAGTTAAGTTAGTATCAAAGCAAGCAAAATTGTTAAAGATTTAAGATGTTTAATTTAAGTCCCTTGGTAAGAACAAAGAAAATAACAGGATATTAAAACACATAGAGACAGAAAGTAGAGTACAGGTTGCTGGTGAGGGTAAGGGTGGTGGTGAGGGTAGTGGTAGGGAGAATGGGGAGTTAATACATAATAGATATAGGATTTCCATTTGGGGCCATAGGAAAATTCTATTAATGGAAAGTAGTGAGGCTAGCACAACATCGTGAATGTGATTAATCCCATGGAATAGTATGCTTGGAAGTAGTTGAGATGGGAAAGCTTATTTTGTATATATGTTCTCACAATAAAAATAAAAAAGAAAGAGTAACTAAAGAGACAATGACAATTAAATGCAATATGTGATCCAGTAGAGGATCTAACAAGGGAGGAGAAAAGACTCAAATGGCCATTATTTGGACATATGAAGAAATTGGAATACAGATTATAAGCTTTATATCAATGTGAATTTTTTAAAACTTGATAACTGCACTTACAGAAGTGAATATCCTTTCTCTTAGAAAAAATACATAGTAGTAGTAAGTGTTCAGGTAGCATGATGTATACAACTTATACTCAAGTGTCCAGAAAATGGACTGATATATGGGTACATAGATAGGCAGACAGACAGATAAAGTGCTAGTAAATGTGGCAAAATGTTAAAATTGGTGGATCTGGGTATCTGGGGAGATAGAGGCATGTTAGGAGTTCTCTGTATGGTGCTTGCATTTTTTAAAAAACTGTCCTGTAAATTTGAAAGTATTTCAAAAGAAAAAGTTAACAAACAAACAAACAAACAAAAAAACAACTTAAGGCTTATTTCAACGCTTTTGGGACAGTTTTTAGAAGTTAATCTTGCTTTATTACATGAATTTTCATAAAGTGAGAAAGACACATTATTGTATATCATCAGAGAGACTGACTCATGGATTCTAATGCTAATTTCTGACTCTTGCTTCCAACCCAAGTGTCCATGTGGATCCCCAACCAACTTGCAATCCAAACTTGCAGTGTCATGTTGTTCTGTACATCAATATTTGCTTGTGGTAATACATGTTTATAGAAGAAATTTGGCAAAGTCAAGAAAAATAGTGAAGAAAACATAAAAAAATACTTATATTCTTAAAAATTCCCTTTTAATAATATTTTTTATTTTGACATTAATATCTATGTGCTTTAAACATATTTACAAACTCACTCATTTAACTCATATATAATTACGACCATAAATTCAAGATCATCAACTTCACTTAGGCCCTCATTACTACAGGCAATTTAACATTTTCCTGGTCAAATTTATCTCAACCATGCACAAAGTTATCACACCATTTTCTCTCTCCTCAGTTGGCTCCTTCCCTAAATCATCCTACTCTTTCTTATAAGATTAACCTACTCACAACTTCTCAAAGCAAGGGAGACTATCATAGTCACTTACATTGCTACATTGTTATAGGTCATTACAGACCTATAACTGTAACAGTATGTATATATATCCTCTCTTCTATCTTTTTTTTTTCTAGTTGTGCTCACAGCTATGATTTATTACAGTGAAAGGATGCAAAGCAAAATTAACAAAAGGAAAAGACGCATGGTGTGAAGTCCAGGAAAAACTAGGTGCAAGCTTCCAAGGGTCCTCTCTGTATGTTGTCACACAGGACATGCTTAAGTCCCCCAGGACCAAGTTGTGACAATATGAAATGTTGCTAACCAAGGAAGCTTATTAGAGACCCAGCATCAAGGGTTTTTATGTGGGGCTGTATTTTAGTTTCCTGGCTGCTAAAACATTACAATGGGTTACAACAGGATTTCGTTGGCTCACGGTGTCAGAGGCTAAAAGGCTTGCTTCCTCTGGGATTAGATATCTTCGGGCCGGCAGGCAATCTTTGGGTTTCCTTGGCTTTTCAATTAAATGGCAACACATATTTTCCATTAACTTCCAGCTTTTGGTTGTGTTCCATGGCTTCTTCTTCATGCCCAGTTTCCTTTGCTTATAAGGACTTTAGCAGAATTGCAACACCTACTGTCCAGTTCATTGGATTCACCCAGGGCAGCTAACAAGGAGATGATGATGGACAACACCCATCCCAAGGAACAGAAGTACCTGCAACTGCAAGCAAAACAGTTCCATCCATCTGTCCTGTGGGATCTAAGCCCCCTATCAATTAGAAACAGAGTAGGCATCACCATCCCCAAATCCTCAAGTTTGGGGAATGAACAATGGACTAAAGTAGGCTTATTATTATTCTATTATAGACTTATTATTCTAGCAATGGAAGAACTTGTATCATTGATATAAAATCAATGGTCACCAGAGGTTCTGAGGGGAGGGAATGGGAAGGTAGGTATAACATGGGGGCATTTTGGGGATATTGGAATTGTCCTATATGACATTGCAATAACAGATACAGGCCATTATACATTTTGTCAAAACCTATAAAATTGTGTGGGGCAGAGTGTAAACAATAATGTAACTTGTATTCCACGGTTAGTAGCAGTGCCTCAATATGTGTTCCTCTATCCTTGAAGCATCAATATAGGAATTCTTAACCAGCACTATGCTGATAGAATTCAGGTTTGTAAAACTGGAGTAGAAAAAAAATTCTTTATTTTTACTAACTTCTAAATTAAACGTATCACTACCATTAGTTATGAATGTAGACAACAGCCACAGAAATATTATTGTACCTGAGACTTAATCACCAATAAAAATCGGCAACTTTTGTATCACTTTACAGTGTTTCTAATATCTTGAAATGTTTGTGCACATCACGACTTCAAAATTACAGTAGTATAGACCTTATTACTTAATAATTTAATAAAAAATATTTATTATTGATATAAAAAGCATTTTGATAATTTTATTTCAGTTAGTTTTCTCCTTTGTAATTCTGTGTATTTAGTTTTATGCTTTTAAAATACATTTCTGAAATGGGGTTCACAGGCTTCACCAAAAAGTTTCCAGCACAAAAAAGTTAACAACTCAGAAAATAAAAGGAGTGCTTCCTCTCCCTTATAAACCATTTCTTGTACCCTCCACCTCTGCCTTCCTTGGATCCTCACAGGACTGATAACCCATTTTCTCTCCATGGCCTTTGAGCTCTTTCTTAGGAAACTTCTCAGCATATTTCAAATGTCACAACAGCAAGCTTCTTTTGACCCACCTTCAAATCCTGTGTAATTAGTGTGTGTCTTGTTCCTTCACTTCACAATATACTTTCGTCTTTTACAAGTGCTGCCTCTAGTTCTTCATCCCTACTTATATATCCCTTAACCAAATCCATCTGGCTTTGATCTTATCACTCCACTGCTAAGGACTCTACTTTCCTCCATCTCTTTCAACTCAATGGAAAGAGTTCACACCTTGATTGGCCTACCTGTCTAATTTCTCAGCAGTGTCTGACACTGTTGTTACCACCTCCATTTGGCAGCACAACTTTCCCTTGGATTTGGTATCACTGTACTTCCAGATTTTTTCTTCTACCAGACTGGCTTTACTTTCTTCTCTCACTTGCTGCCTCATCTTATTTTATCCTTTTCTTCTCAATACTCTCTCCTCAAGCAATTTCACCATTCTTGTGGGCTTGGCTTTACTTCCAGCCCAGATCTTTCCTACAGTGCCATCTAACTCTACTGGTCCTCTCAGATATACCAATGGTGCCAGACTTCATACTCACCATCAGCATCACACATTTAACACCCTCTCCCACCTCCTGCATGCTTTTTGGTAGTTCTTTTGTCATGGGAGTGCATGGTCACCATTCGGTTACACAGCTCCAAATATGATTCATCTTTGACTTTTTTTCTCACCCATTTTTGTTGCTGTTAATCCCTAAATACTTTTTAAAACTTTCTACTTCATTTAGTTTCTACTTTACTGTCTTAGTCTACACTACCTCCATTTCTCAGGATGCCTGGGCAATAGCCTCTACTTTGATTTCTCTAAATACTCATTCATCCCATTCCAATCCATTCTTCAAATAGCAGATTGTTATGGTAGACTGAGTTAATGACCCCAGGAAAAAAAATCTGTTCTTTGTCTTAATTCTCTTCTTGTGGGTGTGAACCCATTATTAATAGGAAATTTTGAAGATGTTATTTTTAATTAAAGTATGGCCAAATCAATCAGGATGGATCTTAATCCTATACTGCAGGCCTTATAAAGAGAAAGCCATGGGAGAAGCTGGAAGCTGGAAGTTAAGGGAACCTGAAAGAGAAAGGAGAGGAGATGGCTCTAAGATGGGAAAGCCAAAGAATCCAAGAATTGCCGGCCAGCCAGAACTTTATTGACCCTGGGAGGAAACAAACGTTCTAGCCTGTGAAACTAAGAGCCAATAAATTCCTATTGTTAAGTCATCCCACAGTGTGGTATTTGTCATAGCAGCCTGGAAACTTAGAAAATTGTATAATGTTATTTAAAGGAAATTTAGTAGTCACACCTTGGCTTAAATTTTTTCAAAGACATTTCTTTGAAGAATGACAGTGGGTTTGTCCACTTGACTTCCAGCCCAAGTATGTCCCTCAGCTTTATCTCTCACAAGTCTCCACCTAAAATTTTGCCCTCTAGCCACATGGGATTTCTTTTAACTAAGTGTGCAATGGTTCTTTGCATCCAGTAAACTTTGAATATACTCATCCATCTCCCACATCCCACACCTCCATCTACCTTCACTCATCTAATATTTACACATCCTTCAGTTTCAAGCCTAAAGTTTACTTCTCTAGAGAACGCTCTACTAAGACCTTCTTACTTCACATGTTCTAATTTCAACCATATATCTTTATGATTGTTTTATTAATATCTGTCTCCCACATTCTTAGAATAGAATCTCCTTAAGGGTAGGAAGTATGTTTTCCTAGCACAGTGCATTGACAATAAAAACTGCTTATTTTAAATAGTTGATAAACAGGTAAAATATATTTAAAAAAATAATTATTTTATCAATTAAAAGTTTTCAAATTCATAATTATATATACCTGTAGATTATTTTACTTCAATATTACACAATTCCAGATTGTTGGGCATCTAAGCTCTTTTCCTTTTGTTGTTGTTAAAGATAATATCATAATGTACATACATATTTGGCCACTTTGAAATTTTCTTTATGATAGAATCATGAAGAAGAATCACAGTATAAAAAGACTTTTACAAACTTCCTGATAAATATTGCAAAACTGGTTTTCATGAAATGTGCCCTAATATATCTTCTTACTGAAATATTTGAGTACTGTTAACATCACAACTTTCTAGCAGAGAGAATAAACATTATAATTTTTGCTGTGATGATATTAAAAAATAGTATCTTAATTTAATTTACATTTCTTTTATCCCTAATTACACTAATCATTTTTATATAAATGCTGACCCCCAGAAAATGCACTTTTTTCTGTGAATTTTCAGTCAATGCCTTTTTTAAATTTTGCTCATTTTTATAGTGAAACATTAGATATAATTGATCAATTTCTAGGTTCTTTTAAAGGACATTAGCCCATTTCCCTTGTATTTGTTCAAGATAGTCACCGTTGACCTTTACCTTTAATTTTGCTGATTTGTGCCATATCAACTTTCTATATGTTTGTATGGCTTAGTCAGTCTAATAATTCTTTGAACTGTGATTTTTCCTATTATTTTATGCTTGAAATTCCTTGTCAAAGTTGGTAAAAGTTTAATACTCAGCTTTATTTATTTTTCGATTTAGGTATTTTTACTGTTACCCTTTCACGTATTTGGAGTTTATTTTAGGGATTTGGCTTTGCTTACATGCTGTGACCCAAGCTTTCAACAGTATATTTTGCTGCTTCATACCTGGTACCAAGAATATGCCCTGTCTGAGGGGTCGATGAGAATGGTGATGATCTTGGCCTTGGGGACAAGAGATGCAGCTCTCCTGGGAGCTTCTTCTGAATGGAAGTAATTAGCACTCTTCTCAAACAGAAAGTCACTTGTAAGATTGGATGGAGTAGGAAAAAAATCCATGTACCTGAAGGAGGAATACAACAACAAATTCATCTGAGATTTATGTTTTCTTTCCCTGCTTTAATTAGTATATGAAATAATCAGCGTATTTTTACATTCATTTGAATTATATTGGTTATCAATTTCTACTTATTGATGGTAGAATAGTTTAAATAGTGGATATTCTCTATATTTTGAATGTGAAAACAACCCAAAGTTTTATTGTCTTAATGGTCTATTTTGGGCAGAAGAAGTGAGATGGAATAGGTATATTGATAAGGGACAGTGGGAAAAATCCTTTAGATTTGGGTTGATCTGTGTTATCAAATGCCAAATCCAGAAAAATTAGGTTTACTCATGGTAAACAGTAAATTACTACATATTGCCTAGTAGATATTTTAAAATAGTAAAATTATGTTTGCAACCTTGAATGCAAAAATTCTTAAGTTGAGATTAAAATGCACAAGAGAGGAAGACATGTAAATCAGAATGGCAATAAAATAGTAAACAAATTCGGGCATAGTGTTTTCTTTCTTTTTAACTTCTGCATAATTTGTAATATGTGCAGCAGTGTGAACACATTATAGTCTATCTAGAGTAATTAAGGGAATATTTCCTGCCAGTTGATCCTGTGGTGCCTGGGTAGGTTCACTCCCCCATATGCTGTTGAAACATTCCTCTGTGTGTAGGTTATGGAATCAATATGTTCTGAGGTTAATTCAGTGCAAGCCTTTAATTATATGTGTAACCTTCCTTATAGCTCATCACTTCTCTAACCCTCAAATGTTCCAGAAATAAGTAATGAGAGCAATTAAAAATTCATATAAGACTCTTATTTTCTTCTTTTGACATTTGTTATTATGTTTGCCAAATGTGGAGTGGTGAAGAGTATCATCTATAGTCCTGTCTAAAAATTTGTATTCTATTTGAACTCATAGATGAGAGAGAATTAATGTTCTGCTTTTAGTAACCTTCATGCAATTCCAAAACTTATTTAGTCTTTTAAAAGTAAAGTAGCATAGTAATACCCCAAGTAAAGAGTGGAAGAATCTCCACTCATGATGGGAAGCTAAATCCGTTCACTGGCATTGACCCTACCCTATTTTTGTCAAAGCCATGTCTAAAGCCATGTCATGTATGGTGATGACAAATAAATTTGTAGACTACAGATGTGTGTACATTAAGGAGAATTTTCCCCAACGTGAGATTTGCCTTGAATTCCTGGGATTTTGAAATTAGGCCGATATTGACATGGGAATTCTAGATGAAGCTATTAAAAAGCACTAAATTGAGATCATTTCTAATATCAGGTTTACTCTATTTCTGTCTGGGAAAATATTGTGATTTTTTTCATGCTTTAACAAGCTCAAATGAATATTTTTCTTATGCAGCTGTGTAATTAGATGGATATGGTTTTGGAAATGCTCTGTTATGATTTGCATGACAAATAGCCTATATTATAATACAACATATACAGTCTATGTATTTAATGAAGTTACATTTTACTGAATATAAAAGAAAAAAAAACTTCTGATTTGTATCCTGAAGCATCTTAGTGGAAACAAATTGTTTAGTAAAGAAAGAGAAATTCTTAGCACAGTAAGATAATAATATGCATAAGGAGAATTTTAAAAATTTGTATGAATGATTCTGATGAAAAATATCCCACAATGCTCTTTATTCAATCATATTAATTTACCAGAAAAATATTATCATTATTGCACTGTCCAAATAAAATTATGGGCAACACTGACTAAACATATCATCACTATAAATTAATTTCTAATTCACTGTGATAGAATTGATCATAAGAAATTTATTCTGTAATTATGCGGATGCCATGCATACATCTATAATTGCTTGGCTGTGATTTAGTATGTGTTAATAATGGAATTTACTTTTTGTTATTTATCTTACCAGTCAATTCCCTTGTGATAGTTGTTGCCATTAAAGAATTGAACTTCCTCAAATGTTTTTGGGCTGGGGAGATTACTGATGATGGAAGGGTGCATAAGAAGAAATAAATAAAGTGCAGTTGTTCCTATTACAAAAAAAAAAAAAAAAAAAAAGAAAGTAAAAGGTTATATGACAATAAAAGAAGAAACAAAATATGATTTTAGTATATATTTCTTGCTCAAAAGTAATATTCAAAATATAAATTCTTTCCAGTGTCCTGTGATCTCTAAAATCAATTAGGGCATATTTCATGTAACAACAATCTGAATATTCTATAATCTGCATCCTTATATTTAGCTAAATGCTTGATTTAACATTAGTATATAGTCAAAGAAAAGCAGACTGATGCTAAGCTAAGGAAGAACTTCAGAAATCATGTGCTTCAATTACCCCTTTAGAGTAGGTGAATAGCTAAAGAATATGGTATCTCTATTTCTAGAATCTACCACAGTGCATGAACATGCTTGATCCTTAATTAATGTTCAAATCCAGATCAATTAAATTAAATCAAACCATCCAAATATGTTTACTGAATGTTATGTGTGTGATACTGCAAAATGGTAATGCCACTAACTTCTGACAAAGAAAACACATTTGCTGCCTTCGATGAATTTAGTCTGGGGACTTGGGTCAAGGAAATTGGTAATTGCAACATAGTGAGACAGGTCTTGTAAAGAGAAAAGATCAGAGTGCTCCCCCAACACATGTGAAAATGGTTGATTTAGATTTGGGAAATCAGTAAAGAACTATAAGCTAATGTTGTGCCTTAAAAAAAAAAAAATAAGTGTTACTCAGCAAGGTTGAGAGAGAAGGACAGAATTCTGGGAAGATGGTCACGTGGATGTCTTGCCCTGATAAGACGGGGCAATTAAGCCTGTTAACTGAAGTGCCAGGCAAAGTGAACTAGTGAGGGCAGATCTGAAGGGCACCAATGACTGGATGGAAGACAGATCAAAACATCTGGAATGGGTGGCTCCTAGTGAAATGGTTGGGAAAAAATGATCTCCTTAAGGAGATTTAATTAACAATTTAAAAGGACTTTTCTGGATTAACAAATATAGAATTGAATCATAGAAACTCAATAAGTTGAAGAAGACAAAACTGATTAAGAACCTCATTAGAGGCCCTCAGAACTATGCAGAACTATCTCAAACACACTGAAAGTTAAAGATGTGAAAATTATGAGGGCGAGTAGGAGTAATGAAGGACAGATCTGATTTGTTCCTGCAAATAATAGGAGCTCCAAAAGGAGAAAATGTGGAAGGAGGAAAAAAATGCTCCAGGGAGAAGAAATGAGTTAGAGATAGAATAGTAGCTAGAAGTGCACATGGAATCAAGAAAGGTTCTTTTTAATATATTTTAAGGTGGGATTTAAAGATGTTTAAGCGATGAGAATGAAACATTAGAGACAATGAGAGAAAATTTCAAGACCACAAGAAAGCTGAGAAATTTGATAATTCAATATCCCTGAGGTGTTGAGAATAGAGGGATCCAGGCACAGATAAAGGGATATTTCTGAATTATTGCTGAATTTCCCAAAATAGATATTTTATAACCTCAGTAGAAAGTACCAATGTTTAATCACTCTGGTGGTCACAGAATTGTACCCAAATCTCTCTAGACTACAGAAAGCTTTTATGTTCTGAGTCTTCCACCTTCATACTGCCAGAAGCTGAAGGGACATCAAGGAGGAGAAAGCACTTTCAGCTAGGGACTGTGAACATGTGGCTTGATATTTATAAAATCAGCCATAAAATCTGGGTCCACCTCCCAAAGTATATATTTTTTTTATCATAATGTTTTCATTTACTATTATTGGCACTTATTTTTATCTAATTTCTTCTATATAAATATATGCTTGGAGGAAGAGGGACAGACCTCAAACCTTGCATTACTCTAAAAGAAAACTTTCTTCTATTTTTATACAACCCAACTTCTCTTTTAAAATACCAGGGCAAGCCAGTCAAATCATGAGAAATTAATATTGATGAGAGGAACACCACTCTTCTGGAAGACTTAAGGTCAATAAAATATGCTCTTATTATTTTTGCGCTATATTTAGCCCTTTTATAAATCCTCTCCTAGGCTGGTAATCCCAAAATTTGACCCTGGGTCATGAAGGATGCCTATCTGTCCAAAGGATTAGTGTTGGACTTGATTTAAACTTCTAGTGCCTTAAATCCAGGGCTACTATACTCTCTACCCATTTCTCTTTTCCCCACTCCCACCCCTTCCACCACTTTCAGTTGGCAAGAATGCCTTCTAGGATTCAAGAAGGAGAAGTAGGATATCACACCTTGTGCTTCAGTCTCACCTCACAACAACTTTTTGTTACCTAATGTTTATTGTAAGGGATGCATGTATCCTGTTTAAATTGTTTAAAGGCAACTTTGCCTTCAGGGCTAGATTCTTAGCTCTCCCTTCCACAGCGAATTAACAGTGTCTGGCAACAGTGAGAGTTTTGCCAACTGAAGCAATAAGAACAACAAAATAAGACTTCAGACCGCTATGATTGAATGGACTTTAATGATAATAATCATTTTCATATCAGAACAACATTTCATAGTATATAAAAAATCTTATTATCCAATTTCTTCACTTTAACTTCTTGTTCATTTGTCTTGGAAAAGCCAAACCAGCTAAAAGCCTTTTCACTCCCATACTGGTAGGTCAAATGTTAAAATAGAAAAGTGTATCTTATTGTCTTTATAAATAGAAACAACAAGGAGGAAAGATAAATTTATACTTACTAATCTGTAATTTTCTAGTAGAACTAAGAACATTCAATAATATTCAATTCAAATGAGAGGATATGTCTTATATTAAATTTTTAACATAATTTTAAAACACAAAAATGCTTTATTTCTTTAATAATCATTCCAGAGTTAGTACTGCTATAAGAAAGTGGGTAGAAAATTAATGTATATTTTAAAAAACCACCACAAAAAGAGTGATGGATGTGAAAATATGTGTTATTGTTTTTCCCCTTCACTGTACATGTGTAACTTACTGTTATAATACAATTTATATCCCTGGAGGAAGGAAAGATTTCAACAACTAATATGCAATAGTCTAGAAATTTTGCCTACAACCTTTAAAATTATCTACTTGCTTGCTTTACAAATATCTTAGTCCTGGTCAGGCTTATTTATTGTGACTGTGTTGTGTTATGGGTTGTGCACTCACTGATGAAAATGCTTCTAGTCAAAGTCATGAATTCTAATTAATTAGGATATAAGCTAAGTGTATAAAACTGTCATGTACTGGAAAAGGTATAAGATATTCTAACTGAAAGTGTCATCTCATTGGTGAAATAATTTCACTCCATTTTACTACATTTTTATACAGATGTCCTTCAGCACATGAGAAAATACTAAGGAAAAAAGTTGCTTGATGAAACTCAGGTGTATCAGAAAATAAGTCCAAACCATATTTGTACCTAATGGTTATTTACAAAAGAAAGAAAAAGTTGTAAAATATATTAAAGTAATAGTTGTTCTGGAATAAGTAGCAATTCCAGATTGATGTGCAGTATAAAATAGTTTGAATTAAGCCAAAGTATTTTTTAAAAACATAATTCACAAGTTAATTAGGCAAAGTCACAAAAAATATATAGAAATTAAAAGTCTGGTGCCACAACTATGACCCATAAACTCTTAAGTTTTTGAAAATTTGATATGTCAGATAAACAGTTTTAAAATCTATAAGTTATAGATTTTAGTGTTTAAGACTAATTAATGAGAAGCATTTGGGTCCATTTGAAGTTCCTGTTATAAAGATGTGGCATGGGGATCAAGAGCAGTTCTAATAATGAACTGGCATAGATGCCTAAATATTTCACAAAGCAAAACCAAATCCAGTGATATCATGTGGCAGTATATTTCATGATAGAAAAAATATATATAAGTAGCAGTATTGGCTAATCTTACCTGTTTTTTGTGGCCCAATCACAAGGAATTTTGGTAAGTGGTCACAAGTTTTCTCTCTGGACCAGATATCTTTGTGCCGTTTATCGTCACATGGATTCTACAAAAAGGAAGAAGAACTAATCTTACTGTGTAAGGATTGCCTAACTCTGTTCCCTGAAAATCATTCAAAAGTTGGGATGAAATTCTTGCCAGATACCCTGGAGTTTGGAGTCAGGTCCCACTCTGGTTCTCTGATTCCCAAAACTTTTCCTTATAAAGTGATTAGTATCTTTCCTTTCTTCAAGGCTGGCGCTCAGTGTCAAGTCGATCCTGTTGTCATTCTTTTCTGATGCTTGGCTAGTTCTACCATAACTGGGTTTAAGTTTTGTGTCTTTATAATAGAGTCCTTGTCTTGCTTAACCTGGGTTGACATACTTTCTCAAATATTGTTGCTCTTATCTAAGCTATCATATGTTCTTTCCATAAAAGCTGGAATGTCAACCTTGAACCCCAGACTTTTCTTTCTTTCTTTCTTTTTTTTCCACAGCATGTGCTGTTTTCTGTTGAGATACCAGCTTTGATACTACCTTGGTAGGTTCTGTCACAACCCATAACCTGACAGCATGTAGATCAATATTTCTAACCCCTACCTCTCTCCTGAGTTCTAGACTTACATTTTAAATTCCATATGTGTCATTGTCATGTAGATATGGTGACAAAATTTCAGACCCAACCTGTTCAGCGTAGTCACCAGTCCAATTTTATTCCCATCGCAATCTTCTCCTCCAATTTCATTCTCCATCCATTACATGTTAGTAGCCATGCAATTTATTTTCCAAATCAGGATAATGTAGAGAATTTAAAGTGCTCTTAAAATGAAAATGATATATTTTTTAAAATATTTATTGACTGACAAATTGGTTTTATTATACCAATACTTATACCAATTATTATTGATATTATTGGTCTATGTAATAATTATTTTCAAAAATTGTTTTCACAAGTAAAATTATTTTTAAAAAATAACATAAATCTTGGATAGTAAAGCACATTTTATTTTTGCAGTTATTATTCACATATTTTAAATGATGTAGGTTGAATAATCATTTATGGTTCATATTTGTATACTTTAATTATTTCTTTAGCCATGTCTTTATGAACAATCACTAAAATTCTTCTGAGGAAAAGTTTTTTTGTAGTATGATCTTATTATTTTTCTCTTCTCCATAAAATTTCCTGGAATACTTTTCAAAACTGCATTTCATGGCTAATAAATTTAAAAATGTTGACAATTTCAATGACTCTTTCTGTAGGCTACTATATTTTTTATCTAAATAAATATTTTCTCTATTTTGTAATTAACTCAGAAAAAATGCAATTAAATGGGAGATATTTTCAATTCTATTTTTTCATATTGAAATGTCTAAATATTAGAAATAAAATATTTTGACAGTCATTTTCCATTTAAGATGTCTTTCTTTGACAAATATTTTTTTACGATAAAACTTGTAAAATAAGTTGTTTCCAATTATGAGTCTTGATCATTTTTCCATACAGATGTAGCAAAACCACAGACTTCTCAATATCATTCCATTCCAGCACAGAATATAAATTATCCAATTAAATATATATCCAGTTAAAATAGGATATCTGTCAAGAAATATTAAACTTCCAAAGTTCAATTCATTCCCAAAGTTCAAGTGAAAAATGTCAAAATTAAACCTTTATCCATTTGAATTGTCTTTAGGTAATTTGTCTATTCTCCCTTCCTGTTTTGAAGCTTTTCTTATAAAAAAAAAAAAAAAAAAAAAAAAGAATAAATGGTTATATGGCACTAAAAGAAGAGAAACTGCAATTAGAGAAGTTAATTACAAGCCAATAAATTTGACATTCCTTATCTAGTTTATTTATTTATTTAAGTGGTGTTTATATTTTCTGAACTCCCCTGTACTTTTTAAATCCAGTATGCAAACTCATAATCTTCTGTAGACTAACCTTAGCTTAAACCCTCTAACCATATTTTTTCACTGTGGCACAGAGGACTAAATTAACTACTCTCCATTTCTTACTTTACTAACATAAAGTCCCCTATTTTGCTTACTATATAGGTTGCCAGCTGAAGTCTATATTTCACAACCTCTCTTAAGGTAGGTATGGTCATGTGAATATCAGTCCAATGGAAAGTGAGACAAAATGATGTGATGTAATCTCTTAAGGATAAAGCCATTTGCCCTGGATTTTTCCTTTCTCACTTACTCCCAGATTAAAATGGCTACAATTGTAGCATCTGCCTTGATTCAGAAGTAGAAGCCATATGTTGAAGGACCTGTCAGCCTGGGGTCCTGTGGACAACGTGGAACAGAGCTATCTGTCCTAGACTGTCTTCCCATAATCAGACAGCTGCGTGAGACAGAAACATTTCCATCTCGTTTAGCCACTGTGTTTTTGAGCATGTTCATTATAGCAACATGGATGGTACTCTTACTCAATGTGTTTCAAAGTCGTTGTTCATGAGATGATAAAGACCTTGATCCAGACTGTAAATCAATATACTGTTTGCTTCAATAAAAAAGACCTGCTACAAGGGAAAACAACAACAACAACAACAACAACAACAACAACAAAGTATCAGCTTAAGTGAGCAGTGTGCTTAGTGTTACAGTTGGTTTACCTTGTGGAATCATCGTATCTCATGGAGAATCAGCAACATAACAGTTTGGTTCAGTCCCTAGACCACACTTTGAATAGCATTTCTCAAAGTTAACAATTGCCAACACCAGTCCAATGCTTCAGATATATTGTATTCATTATCACACAAGCACTCATGCCTGCCTCTATATCTCTGAAGAATTTATTTTTCTGTGCCGCACCCTTATTTTTCTCTAATTCATGTTCAAATTTTTACCAGTCCTTCTTGCTCAAGCTAATATTGGCCATAGACCTTTCCTATTCATTTTAGAGAAGCAGCATAGCCCTTTTAAAAGTGTGCGCCCAGACTTTTCTAAATTCTCCATGACTCAGTTTCCTTTTCTGTAAAGTAACAATTCATAATCCTACCTCACATTGTGGTTGGAAGGATTAAATGAATTAATATATTGTAAACGACCGAATCATGCAATATATAAGTGAGAGTGCTGCTTAATTGATTCTATATTTGCTCTTTCTTTACCTTTGTCCAGGTTAGCAAGGCAACTGGAGTAACAGGAAGAAGTTAATCTTACTGATGGACTAATTTATTTTAGGTATACAGCCCAAGAGAAGACTTTGGTCCATTGCCCTGGTACCTAAGATAGATGCTCCTCCAAGAGAGAAATTTTGCCAATCCTTCACAAAATTATATGACTAGTCTAGGATATATGAGTTACTTGGTAAGGAACTAGCTTGGAGTTTCTTCAGGCAGGCGTGAGGATATATAAGTTCTTTCCTAACAGATGACCCTTAGTCCCCTTTATAATTCTAATTCAATTTATTTACGGGTGAACATTGGTGCCTGGCTCCTGCATCTCATCTAATCAATAGTTTTAGCACTTCTCATTATTAAGGTCTCCACTCAAATGTCACCCATCTAAGAGTTCCTCCATGATCATAACCAGAGCTGCCTTTTACTCCTGTCTCTCTATGACAGTTTCTTGGCATATTTCATTCATTGCATTTCAGTATCTAAAATTATTTCATTCTCCTGTGTATATCTTTACAGCCTTCCTGTCTCAACCAGAATCTAAGCTCTCTGAAGACAGGGGTCCCTGCCTTTCACATTGCTATAATCTAGTCCAAAGGGGTGCTTGATAAATATGTGTGTCCTGAATGACTGATTGAATCACTTCCTTAGGACATGCATAGTGAATATTTAGTAATATGCATGGACAATTTTTGATGTATGTTTGAAAACTAGCATACTATGAATTGTGTAGAAATTTTGCTTCCAAAACCCCCAGAACAACCTACTCACAGTCTCCTTTCTTCACAGTCTGCTTTGTTATTTCTGTTGTTCACTCATACCCTCTCTTTAGAACTTAAACGTTGTTTTCCTCATATTATCATATAACTACTTCCTTTATAAAGAAACTTGATTTCTTGACTATATTTTAAATGTTAAACATTAAGACAGCAGTCACTTGGCCTGTCCTCATTCAGCTTCCCCACAAAGAGCCCAGGAAAGAGCAAATCTCAGCATAAGGGTTCCGTATTTGCTCATATGAAAGTTTCTTTATGCTTAGCAAAGGTAGAAGAGCAAACTGAGTGAATATTCAGTGTCCTTGTAGAAAGTCGAAGTCTTCCCAGTGAGATAGTGTCCTGATTCTATACATTCAGCTAGGCCACTTGCCTTCTTATTGCATTACACCTTTCTTTACTATCCTAATATCTTCTCACAAAACTGGTGAAATTCAATGTTCACTGAAATTACTAGATTCAATATAAGCTTTGAATAGAGTTATCTTTGACTATAACACAGAGGACATGGATAAACATACCTGTTTTTGGAATATAGAGATACAATACTAGCATTTTTAGCTATACTTTCTTAAGAAGTTATACTGATAGGAGTTTGTAAACCATCAAATAAGATTATCTAGGTGCTAAAATGTTACATTTGCTGTTCCAAATTTTTTTTTTTTTTACCAGGAGGTCCCGGGGATCGAACCCAGGTCCCTCCATATGGCAGACGGACGCCCAACCATTTGAGCCACATCCGTCCCCTCCAAATGTTCTTTTTTTTAAAGATTTTTATTTATTTATTCATTTATCCCCCTCTTGCTGCTTGTGCTCGCTGGGTCAGCTAACCACGCCGTGCAGGCGGGCTTGCCTTCACCAGGAGGCCCCGGGGACCGAACCCGGGGCCTCCCATATGGTAAACGGGAGCCCTACTGATTGAGCCACAGCCGCTTCCCTCTCCAAATGTTTTTAATACCAAAAATTCAATTTGCATTACTTCAGTTTTTCTTGTTGGTATCTATCTTATAGTAGGTGGTATATGCCATCCTCAGTCTAGGCATGTTGTCTTTCTTTGTAATTGTGTTCCTTCTATTTTATGCTATTTTAAGGTTTTTCAGATGCCCAGATTTCTTCACCACGTTTTTTTTCTGGAGTGTTTTTCCTGTTGTCCGTTAATCACAACTTTATTAAAAAAGTGTTTGCATATTGTATTTTATATTCTGGAAATGTTTGTTTAGACTTCTACTCTGACTTTCCTTACATTGTCAGAACATCTGAATAACAGTAAACATAATATCTAACTTTTATTGATCTCCTTCTATATTCCAGGCACCTGCTTTACATAGATTATTTCTAATCCTCATGGTAACCCAGCAAGACAGACATTTTTATCCCATCTTTATTGCTGAGGAAGCTGAGACACAAGGTGCTTTATTTAGGTCCCTCTGAAGGTCACACAGCAAGTTATTTGCCGATTTAGAATGAAAAGCCAGGGTTGTCTCTGCAATTAAATTGTGTATATGTGTATGTGTGTTGCTTGTGTGTGTGTGTGCATATATGTGTGTATTATGTGCATATGTGTGTGTGTGTGTGAAGCCTTTGCTATGATTATAAAGGTCAAGGGGTCTTCCCAAGAAAAAAGCAAAATGTTTCCTTGCACTTTCATACTTTTTTCTATTGGTATTGTTTTAATTTTAAAAATTCAGAAAATTGCAAAGCAGGTATATCCCATTTCATTCTTCTCCAATCTGATGGTACTTAAAATCTGAAACTGCCATAAACAGCAATTTGCTGTTTTTAGTATTAAGCCTTATAGATATATTTAAACCTTGAATAAAAAAAAAAAAGCAATTCAGTTAAAGTTAGAAATTTGCTATAGGCAGCTTGTGATTACAGTGCTAGTTGGGCGAAAATGCATATAAGTTAACTCTCACACAGAGAAATGCAGGTAGTTTTTGCACATGGTATATGCTGAAGAGGCAGATTTACATTTAAGTAGCAACAAATAAGGTGAACAAAAAGTTCTTTGAGCCAATATACAAGACTTAGAAAATTCTTAGTAAATTCTGATTAAATTATGACAGTTTAATTCACAATTAAACTAAAAACATGAATTAAAACCAAAACACTAAAAAAAGATTGCACTACTTACTTTATTCTGAAATAAATATTCTTATAGAAAATATGACAATTTAGTTATTCCAGCCTATATTGCTTTTTCTCTACCTAAAGAACTCCTTGACTCAGTATTTCACATCCTTTACCTCACCAGAGGGGACATTGTAGAGTTATCAAATGAAGATTAATTATCCCCACCCAGGTCATGTGCCTACTCTACTGTAACCTAGGTTACATCTAGATCTTAATAAAGTTTTAACTGAAAACTTTAGAACTTCCCAGTGCTCACAGAGGAAGAAATACTTTGTTAACTACAAATATTTCAGAGATTATAGATTCCCTCTTCATTTCTCATCTGCTTGCCTTCAGAACAGAAGGCCATTCTGACCTCACCCAATACCTAGGAGTCACTATCAAAGGTGTGTTTTAAAATTTTAAAATTTCCCCACCTATCTTGCTGGGTTGTTTTAAAGTGTTAGCTGCTTATGAAGTTTGCCTTATGCATGTCTTTAAACAAAATCCCCTTCCAAATCTGTATTGCACATATTGGTGACTTTGCATTTTTTGCCTTTCAATGTCATTTAAAGCTAAATGCAATTCATGTACACTGATGAGGAATTTTAATAGGGTAAGGTTGTTTACTCACAGTGCTTCCTTTAGCAACTCCTTGCAGAGAGACTCTGAGAGAAACACCATCTTTATCAAGACTCCAATTCAACTTGTGCACTATACAAGGCTTATACAGGCTCTCAACTCCTTGGAAAAGCTTTTCCTCTCTGACTGCGCTGATCCATAATTAGTGCTGTCTCCATAGAACTCCTGTAGCACTTAATCATCTGATTCTTTCTCTAACTACTCTACCAAAGTACGGCAGGAAACAGAGGAGTGGGGCGAAGGTAGGAAGGGGCCTGTGGTTCTATGTGGGACTGGGATTATAATTCCAAGAGTATTGCTTAAGCACAAAGTATCTCAATTCATCTTAAACATCAATGCATTCTTCACCATACCTTAGCTATGTTTATTTAAATAGTACTGTTGGTGTTTTTCACCGAAATACTTTCATAGTAAAATTGACCCCAGGAGAAGTGGTAAGATTACTTGGTAGCTCTGTGACTCTTCAAACAGATTACTGAACACTCCTGCACATAGTGTCTTATATTACTATTCATGGTATTATGCATATCCTGCCAGGGACCTAGATAGCCAATGCTTTAACAGAAAAAACTATATTTTTAAACTGTTATTAACCAGTTTGCCTAATATAGTGTTATTCACTCATAGTATGGCAATAAACTTATCAGATGTTTCTATAGGGCACATGCAAAAATCAGTTTCTTTCTTTTTTCTTTTTGTTATTCTTGGATTAGGTGCTCAAATATCATTGTTTATGATGATTATGATTCAGAGTAGGAAAGTACTATCATTCTATTTTATTTTAATCTTTTTAAGGATTGTCTGTAAGTAGTTTTTCCATGACTGAACCTCAATGAGTTGTTGGTGTAGGGAGTTTGACTTTGACAAGAAAGTATTTGCAATGATTGACAGGAAAAGAAAAATCCATGACTTAGGTCACTGTATGACATAAGTATGACATTTGTATGTTAAAATGTCTGACATCCGATAAGGGTTTAATACTTATGATATACAAAGAGACCATACAACTCAGCAATAAAAAGACAAAGTACCTGATTTAAAAATGGGCAAAATATTTGAAAAGACAATTGTCCAAAGAAGAAATCCAAATGGCAAAGAAACATAAAAAAATGTTCAACATCACTAGCAATTAGGGAAATGCAAATCAAAACTACAATGCAGTATCATTTCACGCCTATTAGATTGGTCGCTATTAAAAAGTCAGAAAACTGTAAATGTTGGAGAGGATGTGGAGAGATAGGAATGCTTATTCACTGTTGGTGGGGATGTAGAATGGTCCAGCCACTGTGGAGGGCTATTTGCCAGTTCCTAAGGAAGTTGAATATAGACTTGCCATGTGACCTGGCAATACCATTACTAGGTATATTCCCAGAAGACCTGAGAGCAGAGACACAAGCAGACATCTGCACGCCAATGTTCATAGTGGCATTATTCATGATTGTCAAAAGCTGGAAACAACCCAGGTGTCCATCAACCAATGAATTGATAAACAAATTGTGGTGTATACATACGATGGAATATTATGCAGTTGTGAAGCACATGACAACATGGATGAACCTGGAGGACATTATATTGAGTGAAGCAAGCCAGACACAAAAGGACAAATACTGTGTGATTGTGCTATTATGAATTAAATATTTTGTGTAAACTCATGGAGTTAATAATTGGAAAATAGGTCACCATAAAATAGAAGGAGGGCAGAGAATGGAAATCTAAGGGTTAATCTGTGCAGAATTGATAAAAAGGTTGTTTGTAAATCTTTGGAAATGAATAGAAATGGTTAAAGCATATCATGGTGTTTGTACTAGCAGTGCTATTGTACGGGTGTGATAGTGTTTGAAAGGGAAAGTCTAAGGTCATGTATATTACTAGGGGGAAAGCTAAGAACTGTAATATGGGACTCTACAAGATAGTAAAACCTCATGTAAAGCATGAATATGGGGGATATTGCATATATGACTGTTTTTACAAAATATAAATACAAATATACTAGAGAGAAGGAAAAAGAATAGCAGTTATATATGGCAGGTGAGACAGAGAGAGATTGAGATTGAGAGGTGATGAGTTTTGTTTGTTTTTTGTTTATTATTATTATTGGAATAATGAAAATGCTCTGGGAATGATTGAAGTGGTGAATGCACAAATATGTGATTACACTGTATACCATTTATTATACTCTTTGGATGGATTTTTGTTTTATTAACATGTAACAATAAAATAAATTTGTTTAAAAAAATTGTCTGACAGCCTTGTATCATCAAAAGAGTGAAGTACCTCATTATAAATTAAAGAATTAAAATAATTAGGAATTATCTACGTATTTGGAAGACATTCCTGGAAGGGTTTAGACAACATATTACTGAGTTAGCTAAAGAAATGTAACATGGTAATAAATAAATTCAAATTTTTATTAGGAAAATATTTAAGAAGATAATGAAGTCTGTGCTTCTATCTTTCATTTGTGAAGTGACAAAACCTATATTGGATATTTCATTGGAAAAGCTAAAAGATCAATAAATGGAAGAGAAAATATACATTTATAGAAATCTCATTTCTCCAGGTTCCTTTACCTCTGTGTTTTACCCACAAACAACAAAATTCTATCATAAGCTGTTCTTTGAAGACTTCACTCTTCAAACCATGAAACTATTCAAGCTTTCCCTCTCTCATATCTAGATTATTTTATTAACTTCAGCACCTCCTTGTATTACCAATCCTAAAAAAAGGCATTTTCTTTTTATTACTTAACTTCCATCATCAGAACCTATATATCAAATCCAAACTACTCTGGCAACTTTCAAAGCTTCCCCCACTGACTTGTATCTGCTTGTCATAGTCATTTCTCATGAATTCCCATTAAATAAGTATGTCCTTTCTATTGTCCTTGGTATATCCACACCACTACTTTTGCTTACTCAGTTGTGGTATTTTAGTGACAGCAGCTATGGCCTTAGGCTAAATACCAGGTGTACAAACGTGAATAAACATAGTCTCTCCCTTTATGGTTTGCAAGCTGGTATATGAGGGACACAAACATCTGTAACGCTGTTTGGTAAGTGCTATAATAGAGTTGTAAATACAGTACATAGTGTTGAAATACATATGAAGACAAATTTATAATATATCATTTTGTACACATAAAAAGGAGCCATATGGTTTGCAATTTCCATTAAGGCAAGGACTTTTATTTTTATTTTGTAGATACTTCAAAAGTATACATTAATGTGCTAATATATGGGGAACTATTCCTAAGTAAGGAGTTGTCTCTGAAGATTTTCATCCTACAGAGTTCATGATAGAAGTAGGTTTATTTTTCTAAGTGTAAAACTGCCATTTTATTATAATTGAAACTGCTCTGGATTAAGAATACGAAGACCTAGGCTGCAGTCCTGACTTGTCCCTCAAAAGCCAAGTGCCTTTGAACAAGGCATTACTTTACTAGGGGTCATCCATTTCCTCTCTAACTTGAAATAGGTTGGGCCAGATGACTATAACTTCTTCTCCTGTGCTTAAAATCTATAATTCTACATGTCATTCCTTCATTCCTTCAACAGACACACGATAGACCTACTGTGTGTATACTATGAGATCCCAGACCTACATTCCAGAAATTCAAATCTCATCATTTCTAAGTTGGAGTTAGATGCTTTAACAATTAGAATAAAAAAAGGTGCCAAGTACATAAGGTGTGATTATTCTTCTACTTCTTTAACTCTGGAGACCCTAGAATAGAAAGGGAGAAACTGCAGCTCTTTGAACAGTCCCCTGGCGACAAGAGCAAGAAATCCACATCATGCTTGGCATGTTTGTTAATAGTGAGACTCTGGAGTGACTGAGAGGAGACTGAGACTGAGCTAACCTGGGAGATTGAGAGCTTAAAAGCATTGGTTAGTGAATGTGCAACCATCTGAACTTCTAACTTCCTCCTTATTGTGGTTTTGGTTTCCATAATGAGAATTTTTTTAAAAAGGATATTTTATTCATTCATTTTTTGTAGTGATTATTTCACCAAAACAATAAGGAACATGGAATAATGAGCACCCATGAATATGATTGTAAGATTCATATACACCAGGGACTAAACTGAGGAGGATACACTCCAGGGATAACATTCCACATGTGGTATCAGTGTGCATCCCCACATTAAACAGCTTTGAAAGAATCAGCTTGGAGTGAGGGTAGCACAAACACATTTTGTGTTGTATTTACCATGCTGCCAGTTGGCAGATATTCATATTGCACTTTTTAATTAGGTGACAATGCAGCTTCAAATATATGATAGTTGGTGCTAATGAAAATTTACATAAAGAAGCAAAGGAAATTAAATAGATGCCAAAATTATAATTTTTCACTTTTTCTTTCTATTTGTGATAATAAAAATGTATGAATTGAAAATCTAATGAAAAATAACAGCTGACTTACTTTTTAAAAGTAAAATACAATAAATAAGAAATCATATGATACCATAACATTTCATTTTGACAGTACATAATAACAAATGTACATAAACAATCTTTATTACACTACTTTCAGATTTTTTTTTTTGGGACACCATTCATGATTGGCTAAGTTTATCAGATTTGCTGAAATAAGTTAACTTTTTTCAAAATTCTATGTACTCAATAATTCTCCTTTCTACCTAACTGTTCTTCCACTTTCTGTTCCTCACGTTTAAAAAATATAATACCTGCTACTTTGATTAGCTGGGAATGTCTGCAATTTCTATTTAGTTTTTAGTTGGAAGAAATTGTATATATAATATAATTCATGTGATAAAAAGGGTAAAAAACATTTATCCTTGAATGTTATTTAAATACTCTTATAGTAAGCTATATGCTGATAACACATATGAAAATTCCTAAACTTATATAAACTACAACAATAACAAAAATTCATGAAGCTTTTTCTGATTAATTCATAGAAATATGGAGACTTTTCTGATTAATTCTATCTGATATTTAAAATTTCCTAGGAATTTACCTGCCTGGTGCTGTTCAAAATTAAAATCATCAGCACTTGCAAATATTTAATTTGTTATATACATATATATATATACTTTTATGGCTTCCAAAGTGATACACTTCTCAAAGGACCAGTCCCATTTTCTATTTCTTATTTTCACTTATACCTCCCAATTGTCTAGTGTATTTTATACATAACAAATGTTCATTCAATATTTAGAATTGTCATGTCAAACAAATCATATTGGAGCTGGAGTATCTTTTATTATATTCAATCATAACAAAAGTACAAGTGTCACTGATACTCATTTAAGAAAACCCTTTTTCTTTAAGGAAAGAAAGATTAGGGCTTGGGGCCATTGGTTGATTCCCTGTATGTCAGTTCTAAGAAACTTTGGTAATATTAGTTTGCCTGCTTTTTATTAATTTACATTGCTAACATCTTATAAATAAATATGTATGAGAAAATAAATATGATAGTGAAATATTGATTGTTTCACTATCAATATTTGTTAATTTTATAACTTTTGTAACTTCACATGAACATTTTTGCATAACTACTATTCATATAAACCAATGATTTGCCCTTATGAAATTCAGCATCTTTTTGGTGTGACTCTACACACTTTTAATAATCATGTCTCTATCCATTATTTATCCATGTATCTATATAACTTATAAACCAAACATGTAAATGGTCAAGGAACTTTTTGGTCAGGTAAAAGAATTAGAATGTATACTTTAAAATAAATGCAAATAGTTAAAGGCTGCTGGATAAATTACCGGAATAAGGTATGATTTACTGTAGAAGTCAGTTTTAAAACTGCATTTTGAAGCATATGATAAGATTATGAATTCTGAAACATATGATTGATTTTTCTTGTGAATAAGAATAAGAAAGAAACCCTCCACTAAATTTGAAAGAAAATATTGTACTTTATTCTCCTTTGCATTCCCTAGAGCAACCAGGACCTTGAATTATACATAGTAGGTGCTCAATAAACACAGGTTGAATGAATGTTGACAGTATAGATACAGAGTGTTAGTACATAACATGATTTATGAGATAAAGAGAAACAGTCTTGAGCAAGGGAGGAAAGCCTTTATAATGTCTGTTTTACAGTAAATTCTCATCAATGATGATACTACTTGTCTCCTGACTGCTTAGTGGGGTACATCTGATCTGTTCTCTGGAGCCAGTTTATTGATTGAGTAGGTCAGTGTAATCTCATGCATACAGAACCAAGAAAGTGGGAGGCAGCATGTTCCTAGATAGCTGCTAAGAATCAGATAGTCTACATGTGAAGCAACCAGGCTCAGTGGCCCCTGTGTGAAGTCGAATTATGTTTGAAAGCAATCCTACAACTGACAATTCTTTTTTTTTAATCAGTAGATCTAATCCCAGCTATTAGATTAGATTAGATTGGATTAGTTAGAACTGAATAAAAGTGAAGACATATTAAAGACAGACTAAATCGATATGGGCACAAGACAAATATTGCTTTTCCTTTTTCATATATACCACCTGTGCTATACAGGAACATATAAGTATTTAGTTATAAAATCTTAAATTATGGTGACTCTTGGTGTTCTGTCTCCCTGATTGCCCAAAGTCCAACTATTTTACTGTTAGTTGGTGCTTCCACTAAATGCAAGTCAAAATGATTATCTCAAAGAAGACATCAACAATAAAACATCTCCAATTACAAAATTTCCAACCCAACAAGCCTATCAAACAATAGATTCAAACACTTAATCCATAAAATAAATGATAAAAAGAATTATTGAAGAAGAGAATGATACTATTGTATAAAAGAGAAGTTTGTGCTAAATATGGGGTTTTAAATCCTCATCAGAGTGTCTAACATGAAGTAAGCACTCAAAAATTGTTACTTTCTTCCTTCCATTCTAAGGGAGAATGTTCTATGTTACCTGCCACAGAGGATCTTTCTGTTCAGGGAAAAGCTCAAAGTACTTGTGAGCCAGTTGGACTGGAGGCAGGGTTTGCAGTCTCAGGTTGGTCCAGCTCTGCACGAAGTTGGCTAGATTCACAAAGGTGTATAACCCTAGGCGATCATTTCCATAGTTTGACAAATGGGTCATGAAAATGCTGATCTGAAAGATAAATTAAAATGACCTTAAATGTCATATGCGTAAGCTCAAAACTGGCAAAACAAGTCTAGCCAGCACCTCACCTAATCTTGAAATTTCATGAGCAATTAAGTGGAAAGGCACAAATTCGACTTATCGTTCAAAATTTATTGCTCATTCTTGAAATTAAAATTGAAATTGAAACTAGCATTCCCTCTCTGTTCATCAGCAGTGTAGCGTTACTTTCCATATCAGTTGGTTCCCTCACTGTGGAATCAATTCCATCAAATCCAACAATATAGTAACCTCTTATTTCTGAAGAACCAGAAAGAGACCAGTTCTAAAATTGAGCAATTGTTCAGATCTTTATTTTTTGAAGTTTTTTATTAATTGAAAAAGTTGTATATCTACAGAAAAATCAAGTATAAAATACCAACTTCCCATATAGCCCTTATTATTAACACTTTACATCAATGTGGTGCATTTGCTAAAATTCATGAAAGAATATTTTTATAATTTTACTATTAACTATGGCCCTTCATTTATAATAGAGCTTACTGTTTGTGTTGGACATTCCTATGGTTGGTGCTTTTTTAAAAATCTTTAGTCTAGTCACTTATATAAAACTTAAAGATTTCCCTTTTAACCACATTCAATTATACAATTCAGTGTTGTTGATTACATTCACAATATAGTGCTACCTTCACCACCATCCATTATCAAAACTTTTCAATCAACACAAATAGAAACTCTGTACAATTTAAACATTAACTTTCTATTCTCTACCCTGGCCCATAGGTTTCCTATATTCTAGATTCTGACCCTGTGAGTTTTCTTATTGTGGTATGAATATATATCTGAGTTGAAGTGGAATCAGACTCCAGAAAATTTGTTTCTTTGTGTCTAATGAATCATTTTTTTTCTGCAATAAAGAAATGGTTAATGTTTGTAAGAAAACTGATTTCATCTAGCCAAAATCTCTTCCATATTCATGAATCCTCTGACAATTTTTCATAACTCAATATCAAGTCTAAAAATATGGCATTTCAATATTTTTTTTTGTGTGAGCAAAGACTAGGAAAAAGGGAAATCTAGGTTGGTTTACCTTAAAACAGCAACAAAAATTTGAATGTGATTATAGGCATAATATAATAAGCAATCCATCAGGTATTACAGCTAGAATTTTTTTGAAAAAAAAGGAATTGCTTAATCTTGATGTAAATTGTAGAGGTTATTAGTGCAACACATATAAAGGAAGTACATCATTTGTTTCCCAAAAAATTATATTTTGTTTGCTTTTCAACCTCATATTATTTTTGCTTTTATTTCAAAAATTCATGTCAGGACCAAAAGAGGGTAATATTAAATACTAATGAGTTTTTATGGCCAAGAGATTTCAAAGAGAGTTAGGAGGTCATTCCAGAGGTTAGCTTATTCATGGCTCTGGAGGATCCCACTGACTGCCACAGTAAACAACGCCTCAAGCAAGGGTGCTCCTGAGGACTCTAGAGACAGCTGGACACTATAAGAATGGCAACCTGAGGAAAATGGCACCCTGTCAGTGGGCTGGGCCTTACCTTGGAATATATGATAACCTACCTCCTCAATTTAACAGAATTATACTCATTTATAATTTTCCTACACCTGATTCTTCTGCCCATTTTATCTGAACCTATAATTAGCACTATATCCATTAAATATATGTCCCAGAGTCTTAAATCTTAGGTCTGTTCATATGCTGATTGAGCCCTGAAATCTCAGCAGATTTGCATCCAACACCCACTCTCCAGTTCATTGAACTTGCCGAGGACAACTAACAAAAGGATGATGATGGACAATGCCCATCCCCAAAAGAGAGTATCTACAACTACAAGCAAGGCAGTTCCATACATCTGTCTCATGATGTCTAAACCCTCTCTCAGTTGAAAGTAGAATAGGCATCACCATCCCAAAAGCCTCAAGATTGAAGAATGAACTAACTTAAGGGGGGAATGCAACTTGGACCAAGTAGACTTATTATTATTTAGTAATGGAAGAACCTGTAATACTGATAAAAGGCATTGGTTTTTACATTTGCCAATCTCTCTCTTAAGCTCTTTTATCTCAAATAAGAAGTGCTTTTTGTGTCAGGAATTAATTACAGAGTTTCTAGAACATAACATAGTATCCGTAGTTGATGACCATATAATTGCAATTGTTGTCTTGAGAACTTCCTTATAATCACCACAAAATAATATGCATTTGATCCCAATAAGGATACATTTATCTCATGTCACTGCTGTAATTAAGAAATAAGACAGCATAAGTAGTGTGTTTCAGGGTAATTATGGTTTCCTAGGACTGAAATTATTATGAAAAACCAGGCTGCAGGCTGAATTCCTGAAGAAATATAATAATGTCCTAGAAATCTACCGCCTGCCATCTAGCACTGTTTTTAAGATGGAAATTGTAGGCACCCGTGAATGTCTAAAATCTGACAATATTATAAACAAAAATATTACATTGGAAAATTTATTTTCATATCATGGGCAGATCTGTATTATAATTTCATTAAGGTATTAATGTAATGCTTTTAAAACATTTTGCAGCAGACCAGTTCAAGTCATGTATCTCGAATTTCTATAAGTGGGCAGCCTTGTCTTGTGAAGGAAGTATACAACCTAATTCAGGGAAAATGGAAAATATGCCTAAGAAAGAAAGCAGAGTTTGGAGATTTGTGTGGTTCTAAGCTGAGGCATGCTGATACATTTAAATTACCTTTTGCTGAGAATAAAAATAAGCACCCTGGTCACGATGGTTACTGTTGTGTGGGGGAGCATGTGTGCATGCCTTACTGGTTAGAAACAAATCAATGCTGGTACATGGTCAATTAACTGCACTTTAAGAAAAAAAATCTGCAAGCACAGCTTAGCTATGCATTTATGGCTTGCTAAAAGCACTGAATGTTCAGTGCATTTTAGTTCTAGTATTTCCAGACAAATGACTTTAAAAAAAAAACTAATTCAGAGAGTGTAGGGAGAGTAAACCAATTTAAGAATGGATGGGTTTGAGGCATAAGTAATGGAAACCAAAGGATATGCACATTATGATGTAGTAGCAAACAATTAATTTTTCACAGATTTACATTTATACCTACCATATTTTTTTACAAGATAGTGTGTGTTCTTCTGCTTATCCTGTTCCTTTATTTATTTATTTTGATCAGTATTTTCTTATGTATCTAGTAAAAATATTCTTGCTCAATATCCCCTAAAGCAACATCTGGAAAAGTTATGACTGTACTACATTGGTACAAATTATTTCTAGATACAACTCCCTGTACCTTGAAATACTGCAGCTCAAAGATATGCATTGATTCACACAGGCAGAGCTTTATCTTTCATATGACAAAGACAGGTAAGGACATCTTGTTCAATGGATGAGGTTAAGAATAAGACATCAAGTGTCACTATCAGTAGGCTAACTGTACCAGGCCTGCAAGAAGGTCATCAAGGACTGGGTGCCACTGCTTGTCATCCAGCAAGCCTCTGCACTGCCTTTGTCCTGCCTTTGGTGCTTCTACATATGTCCCTTCTCAACTCTCAAAGTTTACTGGCATAAATAAATAAATAAATAAATAAATAAATAAATAAATAAATAAGAAATATAAATTCTTCATTCTACCTGTTATAAAAATATAAAAACAAACTTGGAGGCACTCTCAAAGTCTAATTTCTCTTTGGAAACATAAAATAATTCTTCTTTAGACTGTATGCCAGACTGAAAACACAAAGCTTAAATTCAGGAAAATTACTACCTATGAAATAAATACATAATGACATGTCTACTGCCAAAGGAAAAGGCAGGATTCATATATAGTAATGTGTAAATCCTGGTTAGAGGGAATAGGGTAAGAATAATTAAACTCTATGGATAATATTTAAATGTGGGTAAAAGTCCTGTTATTATAACAAATATAATAGTATTAAATAAAATGGGCAAGTGGCTACCTTGTCGAGTCTTTACCACAAGTTATAGAATTAAATATTTTTGATAGTTTTTCATTTTTACATCTCTTCTGAAGTTAATTCCAAAATATAAGAGAGAGGAAAAAGGGAAAGTTAACATTAAAAAAGGCCTCCTTTTGTCCATAAAAGAAAGCATCAAGGCTTTTCTATGTTCATTTAAAATATTTTCAGACTGCCAGTCCCACACAGTTTCCTTGTTTTCCATACTTACATGACAAACACAATGTTATTGTAAGTTGAATAATTGTTAATATCAATAACATGAATATATATCACCTATCATGATCAAGATAGTGGAATGAGAAACTTCAGGACACCCAATTGAAGCTTTAAATAATTAGGAAGAACTTGCAGAAACATCTTTATCAAAGCTCCAGAAAACAATTAAAGGACTGCAGTAATAGACTGAACTTTCAGTCAAAAAGAAGATTACTTGAAAGTGGCAGGATCTTGTGATGCCCTGGCTAGTAGCCCCTCCCTCACCCCTCAGCAGCTCAATGTAGACTACCCTCCCCTACAACCAGTGCAAATCCCTGGTCCTGGTTCCAGAGGGAGCAGAGTAACACTCATGTGCATAATGGGAAGATGTAGATCTGGTGCTGGCCTGAAGAAGGTCTGGATGTCTGAGAACTTGTGCTGCATATAGAAGGCAGCCACAGAACTATCCCATGGAATTCTGTGGGAGAGTAGTCAATTTATGCTGACCTGGGGCCTGGGATTATTGGTTGTAAGGATCATGAGTGTAGTGCTCGGGACCATGAGGACACTATTTCCTAGGGAAGAGGGGACATTTGGAACCATGCAAACAATGGAATTTCTCAGGCCACATGCACATGCTCAAGATAAGACACATGTGCAGAAAGGACTAGGGAGGCTTACGTTTTGGATTGGAGCTATTCTTTAAACTCATTATAAGGATGAGCTCTGAAGGAAAGCACATACACAGGTCAATCTGCAAAGACTGGGAAAGGTGGTTTCTTTTTTCCTTCTTTTATTGCTAGCTTCTGCCTTTTAAGGAAAGTTCAGTTATAACACTAGTTGGTACAAGCTTAAGAAACAGACGCCTGAGAGACTAAATTTCAATGATAATGCATTAAAATATCAAAATGCACAGGTTTCAATGAAAGACTACAAAATATACAAAATAACAAGAAGCAATAACCCAGGCAAAGGAGAAGATTAAATAATTAGAGAAGCCATCAATAAGGAGGATCAGACCTAGAACACTCCATACAAAGATTTTACAAAAATGGTAACCCCAAAATATGCTACCCCTAAGTATGCTGAAAGAACTAAAGAAAAATGTGGGGAAAGAACTAAAGGATATCAGGAAAACAACAGATGAATGCAGAAAGAATATCAACAGAAAGAGAAATTATTAAAAGGAAACAAATAGAGCTGAAACCTAGAGTAAATAATATAAAAAATTCCCTAGAGGGACTAAGCAGCAGATTGGAGCAGGCAGAAGAAAGAATCAGTGAACTTGAAGATAAGACAATTGAAATCATCCAATCTGAGGAGCAGAAGGAGGAAAGAATTAAGAAAAGTGAATTGAGCCTGAGTAACCTCTGGGACACCACTAAGTGTATTATAAGACTCTCAGAAGAAGAAAGAGATAAAGTGTCAGAGAGAATATTCAAAGGTAATAGATGAAAATGTCTGAAGTTTAACAACAACAACAAAAAAAAAACAAGAATATACACAGCTAAGATATTCAATCAACTCCAAACAGGATAAACCCAAATAGACTCACACCACACTATGTTATAACCCAACTGGTGGATGACAAAAATAAAGAATTCTGAAAAACACTAGAGAAAAGCAATGTGTCACATACAAGGGAGCCTCAATAAGATGAACTGCTGATTTCTCATTGAAACCATGGAGGCAAGAGGGCAGTGGGGAGACATATTTAAAGTGCTGAAAGCAAAAATTTGCTAACCAAGAATTCTATACCCTGCAAAACTGTATTTCAAAAATGAGGGAGAAAGTAATATATTCTTAGATAAACAAAAGCTGAAGGACTTCATCACCACTAGACCAGTCCTGTCAGATTTCCCAAAGGGAGATCAGGTGCAACTTCAGGAATTTGGAGGACCAAAGAAACACAGGACTCAAGTCTTTCCCAGAAAAATAGCTAGAGGACAGACAGAAACTGCCTGGAAAAATGTTCTAGGGCTTAGGACACCAAGGGAATGGTGGACACCACACAGAGGAGAGAGGGGCAAAGGAAAATAAAATGCACCTACAGGAAAAGTTTGTGAGTAAAAGTTATACCCTCAGAGCAGACAATTTTGAGTCTCCAGTCTCTGGCAGGCAGCTACAGACAGAGGGGGGCACAGCAGTCCACTTCCCCAGGAAAGGGAAGCCTGATTCAAATTTGGTCTGCTGTGTCCCAACAGCCCTTCCAATCTGGGTGGGGAACATCATTGTTTGCCCTAGGATCTTGTAGGGGATTAAAGAACTCCAACCCTCTCAAATACCCTCCCTACTGACCAAGACTGGTGGTTGAGGACACAGAGGGGAGTAGAATTATTTCTTACCTGGGATAAGGGAGAGGGCTCCTTACAAGGGGAGGAGAACAGCTTCGGAGAAAATTTGATTTGTGAGGCTCTCAATAACCCTGGTGCAGGTCTCTTTTTCACATTGTTCCCAGTCAGGGTTAGATGGCCAAAGTTTGAACTAAATAGGGACAAATCTAAAGAGCTAGAATAGGTTAAACCAAGAATCAAAGATAAGCAGTAATACACAGCCTCCTACCATTAAATCCCTATGCAAGAGAGAAAGTGAGCATCAGAGTAAACTTACCATCATAATCAGATGTGTAGACATCAGCAAAATATTACAAACCATATTAAGATAAAAGAAGATATGGCTCAAGTAAAGGATCATATCTGTATTAGTCAGCCAAAGAGGTGCTGATGCAAAATACCAGAAATCTGTTGGCTTTTATAAAGGGTGTTTATTTGGGGTAGAAGCTTACAGTTACCAGGTCATAAAGCATAAGTTACTTCCCATACCAAAGTCTGTTGCCACATGTTGGAGCAAGATGGTTGCCAACGTCTGCCAAAAGGTCAGGCTTCCTGGGTTCCTCTCTTCCTGGGGCTCATTTCTTTCCAGGCTCAGCTGCTCTGCTCCTCTGTGTCATTACTTCCTTTCTTAAAATTCCAAGCTCCCTTCTCTGCAGTGTGGTTTCTCTGTGAGTTCCCACCCACCAAGGGGGCAGGGACTCAATATCCTACTGAAATGGCCCAATCAAGTAAAAGTGAAACATCTGAATCTCAATATAATCTAATACACCCAGAGGAAAAGACCAGTTCACAAACATAATCCAAGATTTATTTTTGGAATTCATAAATAATATCAAACTGCTACACTCCACCCTCTGAATTCCAAAAAGACATTACAATATTAAAAAAAACCTTAAATCAGTACAAGAATCATATCACAATCAGTATAAAGAAATACATTTGTCTTGAGGCAAAGTCCAGTCTGGCTGTATACATCTGAAACTTACAAAATTTATCTGTTTCCAATATACAAATGGACAGACAAAGGGTAAACATTTTCATTATCATAAGGAGAAATTAGGAGGGAAATGTGAGTCATGGGTCCTCTACAGTTCAGTAAATCTGCAGGGTATACTTCATTAGATGTCAAAGTCTGAGAGTCATTCTTAAGTCTATGTTTTTTTCTCCTTGGAGCCACATGGGGACCCACCCCTTTCACAGACTTGCACAATGGCTATTTTCTTGGTTCCACCCTCATCAAGCATCTGGTTGGTGACCAAGGTCTAGATCTAACCCTCCAAGAGCATTGGGATGATTGCCACACTTTAGCCAATCTTTGGGTTAGAGTTTTAACCCTCATAGTACAGTAAAGTGAAGACAACATCCTCCCTAACCTTTGGTACAGGCTTAACCCTCTCAGAGTAACGAGTTGATGTTCTGGCCTTCCCTACTCCATGGGGGGACAGGTCCACCCCTCTCAGACCTATGGGGTGGTAACCTTAATCTCCCTAGTCCTTGGGGAATGCACTCCACCCTCTTACCCTGGGAGAGCAAAACTCTCCCCAAACATCAGGTGGGAACATCCACCCTCTTCAACTGCTGGGCTTTGGTTCCAACTGCATCAGCTTTCTTTCAGTTTCTGGCTTTTTTCTGCTGATTTCTGCACTAGGAACTGCCACTCATCAACTAAAGTAGCCAGCTGGGTCTCGACAGCATATTAGGTGCCAGAACAAGCCCCACATTCAATAAGGGAGTTGCCCATATCAATGACCCCATGGATTTGGTTGGCATTGGTGTGCAGCTCTGCATTAAAGGCCTGGTGCTTCTGGTGCTTGCTCTGAATGTTGGTGGAATCCTTGTAGGACTCATCACTTGCTGTCTGTAGTTTTTCACTGATCCAAGCCTCAATCTCATCTACATCTCAGCTGAACTGCTGAAGGGTTTGAGATTCTCCTAGCTTTGACCTCTTCTTAATCATCTGGGCTTTTAGATGTCATATCAAAACCCCAGATGAGAAACAGAAATGGAGAAAACAAATCAATGAGGTTCATACAAATCTCCTAAATCAAAACAATGACTTGAAAACAATATGATTAAATGGATAAAGGAAATCAAGAAGACCCTAAGCAAGCACAAAGAAAATTTTGAAATCCTGAATAGAGAATTAGCAGAGTTTATGGGAATGTAGGACACAATAAGTAAGACTGAAAAAACACATTAGAGGTATGGAATAGCAGATGTAAAATCATAAAAGAAAGAATAAGTGATGTAGAAGACAGCTAAGATTGAAAAGAGAGAAGAACACAGAAAAGAATGGAAAAAATTGAGCAGGGCCTCAGGGAGTTGAATGATAACACAAAATGCAATGATATGCATGTCATGGGAGTTCCAGAAGGAGAAGAGAGGAAAAAGGGGTAGAAATAGTATTTGAGGAAATAATGGCTGAAAATTCCCAACACTCATAAAAGAAATGAACTTACAAGTCCAAGAAGTACAGTGTACCCCAATCAGAATAAATCTGAATAGACCTACTCCAAGACACATACTACTCAGAATGTCAAATGTGAAAGGCACATACTATTCAGAATGTCAGGTGTTAAAGATGAAAAGAAAATTCTGAAAGCAGCGAAAGAAGCAAACCATCACACACAAAGGATGCCCAGAGAGACTCAATGTGGATTTTTCATCAGAAACTATGGAGGCTAGAAGACAGTGGTATGATATAATCAGGATAATGAAAGAGAAATTTTGCTAGCCAAGAATTCTTTATACAACAAAATTTTCCTTCAAATGGGAAGATGAGTTTAAAACATTACCAAATCAGCAGAAACTAAGAGAGTTCATAAAAAGGAAATGGGTTCTGCAGGAAGCACTAAAGGGAACTATCTTCTGGCAGACCAAGCCTGAAAGGAAAAGACAGGAGAGAGAGACCTGAAGGAGAGTGTACAAGGTACTAGCAAAAAGGATAACCAAAAGGGTAAAATGAAAGATGAAAATAAGAAATGACATATGAAAACCAAAGAATAAAATGGTTGAAGTAAATAATTCATTTACAGTAATATTATTGAATGTGAATGGATTAAACTCCCCAATCAAAAGATATAGGCTGGCAGAATGCATAAAAATCATGAGCCATCCATATGCTGCCTACAAGAGACTCAACCTGCTTAGACCCAAGGATACAAACTGGCTGAAAATGAAAGGTTGGAAAAAGATATTCCACACAAACAGTAACCAAAAAAGAATAGGGTTAACTATCTTAATATCGGACAAAACAGACTTTAAATGCAAAAAAAGTTTTAAGAGATTAGAGAAGGCCATTATGTATTAATAAAAGGGACAATTTACCTGGAAGGAGTAACATCATAAATATCTATTCATCTAATCAGGGTGCCCCAAAATACATGAGGTAAAAGCTGGCAAAACTGAAAGGGAGAAATAGACAACTCTATAATAATAGTTGGAGACTTCAGCACACCACTCACATCAATAGATAGAACAACTAGACAGAAGATTATCAAGGAAACAAAGAGTTAGAACAACATGAAATGAGCAAACATACAGAGAATGTTGTATCCCAAATCAGTGGGTTATACATCCTCTCAGTTCTCATGGCTCTTTCTCCAAGATAAATCACATGTTGCAGGTCTTAATAAATATAAAATGATTGAAATTTTACAATGCACCTTCTCAGCTCATAATGGAATGGAGCCGGAAATAAAATAATAGGCAGGAAATGGGGAAATACGCAAATATATTGACACTGAACAATACATTCCTAAACAATCAATGGGTCAAAGAAGAAATTGTAAGAGAAATTACTAGATTCTTGAGATGAATGAAAAAGAGAACACAACTTATCAAAACTTATGGGATACAGCAAAGACAGCACTGAGAAGCAAATTTATAGCCCTAAATGCCTATATTAAAAAAGAAGAAAGAGCTAAAATCAAAGATCTAACTGAACATCTGGAGGAACAAGAAAAGAACAGAAAAAATAAATCCCAAAGCAAGCAAAAGAAAAGAAATAGTAAAGATGAGAGCAGAAATAAATGAAATTATTAACAATTAAGCAATAGAGAAAATCAACAAAACCAAAAGCTGGTTCTTTGAGAAAATCAATAAAATTGAGAAACCCATAGCTAACAACCTAAAAAAGAAAGAAAATGCAGATTAAAAAAAATAAAAAATGGAAGGGGGAATATAATGACTAACCCCACAAAAATAAAAAGGATCATAAGAAGATATTATGATCAACTGTATGCCAACAAATTAGATAACCTAGTTGAAATGGACAATTTTTTAGAAATGCACATCTACATTGACTCTACAAGAAAGACAGTAAATCAACAAACCAATAACATTTAAAGAAATTGAATCAGTCATCAAAAATCTTCCATCAAAAAAATGTCCAGCACCAGATGGCTTCAAAGGTGAATTCTACCAAGCATTTTGAGAAGAATTAACATCAAACTTGTTTAAACTCTTCAAAAATTTGAAGAGGAGGGAAAAATTACCCAAATACATTTTATGAAGACAACATCACCCTAATATCAAGGCCACTTAAAGATACTATAAGAAAAGAAAATTACAGACCAATCTCTTTAATGAACATAAAGGCAAAAATTCTCAATAAAATACTTGCAAACAGAATCCAACAACATATCAAAAGAATTATTCACCATGATCAAGTGAGTTTTATTCATGGTATGCATGAAAATAAACCTAACTATACTTAATGCCTAAAAGTCACCTCCAGAGAACCTCTTTGTTACTCAAATATGGCCTGCCCCTCCATGCTAAACTCTCACTACTTTCCATCCTCCATTGGACAGGATTTCCAGGAATAAAGTTTTTCCTGACAATGTGGGAATTGACTTCTAGATATTTTCCTGAAATCACAGGACTTGATAACTTCCTGGGATAGGCATCCCTAACAAAGTGGATTAGACCAAAAGGGAGAAAAGAAATAGAACAGAATAAAGTTTTAATGGCTATGAGATTTCAAATAGAGTTGGCAGGTCATTCTGGAAGTTACTTGTATGCAGGTTCCAGCCAGGTTGTACAAGCTGACATAGCAGGCATAGTCCAAAGAATATTCTGGACAATATCTAAGAAAGGCTATAATTTATTTTGCCCAAAAAACATGATTATTTAAACCAATAGTTCTCAATTTATGTATTAAGTTTATTTTTCAGAAAGTGTCTGAATTATTCCTATGCCAGACAAGCCTGGAATCCAGAAGTCTAGGATGACAACCAGCTACATTCCTCTACCCCATAATGTCAACACTCCTTTTTCAGCATGAAGAAGTCAGAAAGATCCGATGTCTAGATCATCCCCAGGATTGGGAATTTTGCAAAACAGAGGGAGGAGTTGTAACTAAGGGTTAAGAATTAACAAATAAATGTGATTACAAGATCATTTTATAGAAGTTTTTATATTATAAAATTTCAAAAGTTAATATACAAAATTACTGAAACTGACTGGATTTAGCCTAGACCTGCTATTGTGATGGTCACACCCCTGTTTATGGTTACTCTAGACCAGGGGTTCTTAACCATTTTTGTTCCACAGACCCCTTTACCAGTCAGGTGAAAACCACGGACCCTTTACTAAGTCCACACTATATTGTGTATTATTTAATAAATATGTCATGCCCACACCAACATGTCCCCACAAAAATAATGTGTTTTTTAAAAATTTCAATTCAAGTTCACAGACCCCTTGAAATCTTTCCACAGACCCCTTGAGGTTCATGGACCCCTGGTTAGAACCCCTGCTCTAGACTTAGCCTCACCCTTGTGTATGCTTACTATTGTAATGGTAATTCTAGATTGAACTTAGCTTTGTTTATAGTTATTTCAAAACTAGACTCAACCTTGTGTATACCTGCCATTGTGATGCTAACCACTGTAACTTTTCTTGTATGAATCCATAAAAATTCCTGCTTCCTTGGTTTGGGGAAGGCAGATTTGAGGCACCCCTTTTGTCCTTTCATCTGCATTAATAAACCGGCTTTCTTTCATGAAAAAAAAAAAAATCCAACTGCCTAGTTTACAAAAAAGGAAAAGGCAATTACCAAATTTATTTGGAGGAGAGAGGGGACCTGAATAGCCAAAAATATCCTAAAGAAGAAAAGCAAATTAGAAGAATGTTCACTGCCTGAACTTGAAACATATTACAAAGCTACAGTGGTCAAAATAACATGGTATTGTCATAATGATAGACACACTGATCAGTAGAATAGAATTGAGAGTTCAGAAATAGACCCTCACCTCTACGGTCAACTGGTTTTTTGATATGCCTTCCAAGTCCACTTTACAGGACAAATCAGTGTCTTCAACAAATGGTGGTGGGAGAATTGGATATCCATAACCAAAAGAATAAAAGAGGAACCATATCTCATTCCCTATACAAGAATCAACTTAAAATGGATCAAAGACCTAAATATAAAATACAGGGCCACAAAGCTACTAGAAGATAAAATAAGGAAACATCTTCAAGATCTTGTGGTAGATGGGGGGTCTCTTAAACCTCATACCTAAAGCTCAAGCAATGAAAGAAAAAATAGATAAATGGGACCTCCTCAAAATTAAACACTTTTGCACCTCAAAAGACTTTGTCAAAAGGGTGAAAAGGCAGCCACTGAATGGAAGAACATATTTGGCAATCACATATATGATAAAGATTTAATATCCATGATATATAAAGAGATTCTACAACTCAACAATAAAAAGACAAACGACCTGATTAAAAAATGGGGAAAAGACTTGAATAGAAATTTGTCCAAAGAAGAAATACAAATTGTGAAAAAACATATGAAAAATGTTCAACATCATTAGAGATTAGGGAAATGCAAATCAAAGCTATAATGAATATCATTTCACACTTATTAAAATGGCTACTATTTAAAAGACAGAAAACTACAAAGGTTGGAGAGGATGTGGAGAAATAAGAACACTTATTCACTGTTGGTGGGAATGTAGAATGCTACAGCCACTGTGGAGGACTGCTTGGCAGTTACTAAGGAATTTGAATATAGACTTGGCATGTGACCCAGCAATATCACTACTAGGTATATACCCAGAAAAACTGAGAGCAATGACACAAACAGACATCTGCAAACTGATGTTCATAGTGGCATTATTCACAATCACCAAAAAATGGAAACAACCCAGGTGTCCATCAACCAATGATTTGATAAATTGTGGTGTATGCATATGATAGAATATTATTTAGGTTTAGGAAGAAATTAATTCATGAAACACATGACAACATGCATGAAACTTGAAGACATTATGTTGAATAAATGAATAGAAATGGTGAAAGCACATCATATGTTTTGTAACTACCAGAGCTATTATATGGGTACAATTAATGGTTGAAAGGGAAGTCTAAGGTCCCGTATATAATTAGAAGGAAAGCTTAAAAATATAACATGGGACTGTATAGCATAGTAAAACCTCATGTGAAATATGAGTATGGGTAATATTGCATATATAATACTCTTTCTCTTTTAAACAGAACCAATGTATGTTAATGTTGCAAAATGTTAATAGGCAAAAATACAACCAAGGAAAACTATGAACAGTAATGTATAGTAATATACTAATATTCTTCCATTAAATGTGTAAAAAGGAAATAAAGTAAGTGAAAGAAACTAGACAAAAAGTAGTATATATTGTTTGACTTCATCTATATAAAATATAAATACAAATGAATTAGAGACTTCGAAACAAAATAGCAGATATATAAAGCAGGGGAAAGGTAGATTGAAAGGGGATTATTAAGGGGTAGAGTTTTTTGTTTGTTTCTTGTTTATTATTATTATTATTATTGGAGTAATGAAAATACCTTACTATTGATTGAAGGGATGAATGCACAACTCTGTGATTATACCAAATATCATTGATTGCACACTTTGAACGGATTATATGTTTTATGAATATGTATTAATAAAAATTATTTAAAAAGAAATTATTTTACACTCACGTGTTCAGAAAATGGACTGATAAATAGACAAATAGATACACAGTACATGGATTGATAGAATGATGGATAAATACCTAAAATGTTATGGCAAATACTGGAAAAAGTTAAAATTGGTGCATCTGTGTGCCTGGGGGGATGGGTAAAAGATACGGGTATACTGGAGTTCTTTATATGGGGTTTTGTATTATTTTGTAATTGCCTTGCAAGTTTGAAAGTATTTTGAAATAAAAATATTATTTAAAATAAAATAAAACAACAACATTGCAACATTGCTGGTGGTGGGGCAGTATATGGGAATCCTATATTTTTATGCATGATTGTTCAGCAAACCCACAACCTCTCTAATAAAAAAAAAAAATAGGTGCTCAATTAAAAAAAAAAAAAAAAGATTTCCAAAAGGGTGTTCTGCAAGTTGAAAGGAAAGGACACTAGACAATTTTCATATGAAGAAATAAAATCTCTGGCATTGATAGATGATAGATGATAGATAGATAGATAGATAGATAGATAGATAGATAGATAGATAGATAGAGAGATAGATAGATGATAAGGCAAAGGTGACAAAATGTTAATATTGGTGGACCTGGGTCTTTGGAAGGTATGTTGGAGTTCTCCATATGGAGTTTATATTATTTTTTGCAACTATCCTGTAAGTTTGAAATTACTTTAAAATAAAAAGCTTTTTAAAAACCCTGAATTTGTAATCCAATATTAAATTGGAATTTAAAATCAATTTTAGAGCACATACTTTTACTTAAAGTACACATTAAATATTAAAATATTAATTCCATGCCCTAGGGTGCCTTTAAAATCAAGACATTTGCAGAATAGTCAGATATACAGTTTATAGGAAAAAACATATTATTATAACAGAGAAAGAAACAATAACTTTGCCGAACAAGAAATACATCCCATCTTAAAGAAGCTTGCTCTGTGTTCATGCCATGGACAGTATCTTTCAAGACAAGCATTAAATATCTGCAGTCAGTTTCCAACTTTGTCTCTGTGGTCTTGCCAGTGTCCACCTTTTCAGAATGAGGGCATTGTGTTTAAAAATATGTCCATTAGCTTGGTAAATTATTGATCAGGCTTTTAGTTCTCATAAAACATGAAGAGAGATAGAATATAGGGGAAGGTGTCCCTGATGACCCATCTGAAGAGCTTTGCATTGAATTCATTTTTTCCCCTATATAAGGCATTTTAGCCTCTTAATTTTATTCTGAATTTAAGATGGAAACACACATGAGATGCTAAGAGACAGACTATGCTTAACATTACCAATTTGAATGCTGATGCATTTCTTGATTTAAACACACATGACATACCTGTGATGCAATAACACATATAATTTTTACTGTATTATAGGCACCCCAAGTAATACTTCTCCAGTCCTGGGCAACTAACAAGTTGGCAAATGCTAATGTAAGTGTATATTGTCAGCTACCATAAGTAAGGAAAATTTGCCCAAACCTAATGTAATTATATTATTTTGCCAGTTAATCTTAAGATAGCCAGTAGTTTAGAATCCACTATTTAGATATATTAAAAAAATTGGAACATTTACTGGGATGGTTGGTTAAGGAAATGATCTTTTCTTGAACTCTGTTTTTTGAATCATAATGTTAATTTATTTATATAACAATACAAAGTGGTTTAATGTTTACTTTTTTGTGTTGTTCAATTAGGTATTGAGAAAACATCCTATTTTACAGAAAGCGAGATGAGCATCAAGGGGTTAAGGTGGCTGTCTGAGGATTCCCAGCAAAGCCAGGGCTCAAGTCAGGGCATGTGAATCCAGCATCGTGCTCTTTCTTACACTTTGATTCTGCCAGAGATTTTGGTGACAAGTTCATCAGACTTCCTTCTCCTATTTTCTGCTTCCTCTCCTTCTATCATTTTAATTACCTGATAGATTTTATTTTTAACAATCCTGGGGTGGAAACTAACAGCATTTTTTTCATGGACTTTTCTTAGAATTGGTTCAGTGTAAAATTTCATTTATATGTTTCTAATTATTTTTTGGAAATTAAATAAAGGTTGATATTTCATTATTTATATTATGTTCATTCCAGCTGGTTGTTAATGCTGACCATTCCAGGATAAATACTATAGAGTGAGGCTATCATTTCATTTGGGAAGATTTTATTTCTTTTGCAGCATTAGAAACAGATACAAAGATTTTCCATCATGGAACACTAAAAACACATTTCTACTAAGAAATGTGTGTTATGGAAATAGAAAGAAAAGGCAATCTTCTGGTCTTTAAGAAACACAATTAACTGAGCTAGACAGATCTTCCAAGATGTGGTCCTCTGAGCACCACTCATAGGAGGAGAAATTAAGTATAAAAGCAGAGAAGAAGAAAAGAAGGAGGTGGTAGAAAAGGAGGGAAGGAAAGAAGGAAGGAAGGAAGGGAAGGAGGATGGGAGGGAGGGAGGGAGGAAGGGAGGGATAGAGAAGAAGGGAGAGCAAAGATCCAAAATTGAACGCATCCCACCATCTGTTGGTCAGATGGACAGGAACAAAGCAGACAGCTAAGAACAGATTAATTCTTGTTTTTAAGTCTTCACTCAGGACAAACTCTAGCTATTGATCCTCCTAATCAGGTTACTTCCCTAAGCAGAGGGGCTTTTTTGTTCCATTTGACTTACAATGTGGTTTCATATGAAATGTGCATTATCACAGGCATTTATAATTAATCACTATTCCTAGCTGATGTTTTAATACCCCACTACCCTTGAATACTAAAAGAAGGCTTTCCTTGGGTATGTGACCTAAACTAAATCTTTGCTTTCCAATTTGGAACAATCTTAATGAAGAGAATAATAGTAATTGAATAGTTAAAATATCAGAAGAGCTAGTGATTAAAATATTACCCCAGGAGTCTGTGTTTTGCATAAGCCTGAAAATACAGAAAATTAGCTATGGGTTGCTGCTATAATGCACATTTGTTTGGTTTGCATTCAATAAGGCAGTACAAACATGAAATTTAGAATCAGAAGGTCTGTTTGAGGACAGCCTCTGTCATTACTATAACAATTAAATTCTCTGAGTCTCCACTATTAAATGAAAACAAACATTTAGTTTACAGGTTTGTTGTGATGTTCTGATGATTAAGGATATATCAGGATATTTTGTAAAATGAAAAACATTGTATGAAAATTATCATTGTTATACATATTCAATTAAAGTAACTTTAAAATAGTTAATGTATCAAATCTAAGTTTAAATTATTTGATTTCTACCTCAGAGATATTTTCATAAGCAAAGTCAGTGGTTCTTTGTTCCAACAAAATCAGCTATATATATCATGGCTTATGATAATTATTATAACTTCTAGTTAAACCAGAAAATGATGGATACATGTACACCAGAGTGAAAATGACTAAACTAAGTTTGATACCCAAATACATGAAGTTCTTTTGTAGCTTTCACGTTATTTTTTTAATAGCTATAAGTTGTATCCATCAGAATCACTGCTGACAGTTGAAGTTAAAAATCAATATATGAAACGATTGTTAAATGGAATCCTCTGTTTCATTTAAAAAATACAGTGAGTAGATTTGCGAAGACACTACTCAGGGCTAGTGCTATGAGCTGATGTCGTGCTTTGCCCCACCCTATGAATCCTAAAGCAAAGTTCAGGGCATATTCTACCTCACGTATTGTATATTTTTTGGTTATTTATTGTCTATCTCCTTTTCCCCATGTTAGAATGTACCCTCCACAAGTACAGGGACTTTGCTGCTATTGGTCACCTTTGCATCCTCAGTGCTTAGAAAAATGCCCTACACATACTAGAAGTGCAATACATATTTATCATTAAATGAAAAAATGAATCTTGGTAACAAATACTTCTTTTTCCAGTAGAAAACATGGAGTAACTTAATTGCTTTCCAAATAGTCCCAAAGTTCTGGAGATATGAGGGGAAAAACAAAATACTCTCCTCAAACCCTGAAAACAGTTGGCATTTAATAGGATATGATGAATTGCTAAATTACATTTTTATTTGTGTTTTCCATTTGCATTATCAGATTAAATGCAACATAAGTTCCATCCCACATCTGATTATTTACCAGTGTTCCAGTTTTTCAGTCATAATATTTGGTTCGTGAATTATTAACAAATCAAAACTGTTTGATTCAAGACCCACTAGAGTGTAAACACTGCTCTTCCTGAATAAAGAAGTTGGGCAGTGACTTCGTGAAAGCAGCAGTAAATAGGGCAGCTGTTCTAACAGAGAACAGAAGGCTCCTGCTATATTTCAGTGATCAGGAGTTTTGCTCTTCGTTTTTCTTGTATAATAACAGAGGCTTAAATCATTAAAAGACAGCACATGCTGACAACCATATCATTATTACATATATTTCTGTTTTGTTTTTCTTTATCAAGCAAGTCAGAAATAAGGTTTTAGATGTCATGGTAATTACATTTTAGAATACCCTGATTTTGAACAAAGAAGATCTCTCCAGTTTTACAGAATGGGAGAGAACAGAAGCTGCTTCCCATCTGAACTACTTAGCATAACTCTCTTTTTCAAGAGATCAGATCTCCTTTTCAGCCAAGTTGCAATGATGCCACATAAAAGTCATTGAAGTGCAAATTCTTAATTCCAGGAAGAATCATGGGCAGTTCAACCACTGGGTGGAGAAAACAAGGTATTAGTGATCAGTGTAAGTTTCACTAATGGCCTCAAATGGAGTTCAACACTTTTCAGTGAAAAACATGTCATCTTTATTTATTTAAACATTCAAGCAATGACAAATAATAACCTACTAAGTACCTGGCAGTCTATTAGGAACTGAAGATATAATAGTGACTACTTTATACATGGTTCTTGGGGGGATATAGAAATAGAAACAGCAGATTGTAATACAGTATGATACAATATGATAGGGAGATGCGACTGCTCTACGTGCGATAACACAGGCATGGAGGGGGCGGAGGGCACAACACTGATCTAAGACTTGTGGAAGGCTTTTTGACGGAAGTGACATCATTGCTGAGACCTGAAGGATAAGTGGGGACAATTCAAGTCAGAGAATGGGCTGGGGTAGGGGTGGGTGATATGGGGCTGAGGTCATGTATTAGACAGATGGGACTGTATATGTGAAAGGCGGTTGGTGAGAAAGTGCATTCCAGAAACGAAAAGTTGTGGAATGTGGTCCATACAAAGATGTAGAGTAACAAGAGAAAGAAAGATCTTTTAAATTCTTAAGGGGCTTGTATTTTCACCCTAAGAGCAATGGGGAATTATTGAAGGATTTTCAGTAAGGAAGGGACACACATAGTCAGGCATGCAGCTTAGGAAGAGTATCGCAGCTGCCTTAGGAAGAAGGAGGTGGTAGTCATTTAAGAAGTTTTTACAGGCATATGATTGAGAGATGATGATGACCTGAACAGTGACAATGGGAAATTAGAGAAACAGATTCAAAAGATGTTAAGGATATTGAATCTCTAATGATTTGAGTTTGACCTGATGTCAGGATATAAAAAAAGGAATCAGTGATTATACTTGGGTTTCTGGCTTAGATAACTGGATTGATGTTGGAGCAATTTCACCTACAGAGGAAACAATGAAGGGATGAATAGAACAAAAGATTGAAAGAAGTGAAAAAATATTTTAAAATTGCAGCTGTATAGAAGTGTGGAGAATGTTAACAAGTGAATCCCAGAAGCATGCTTCAGCTGCTCTGAGGTTTCAGAAAGCCCATATAAAATTATGCAGACCCTAATAGGTTTGTGTGATATAGTCCAAAATCACAGCAATTAGCAGCCAGTTGTAAGTCTGGAAGGAGCAGATAGCTGAATTTTTTTCTAAAATTCAATCTGCCAAAGGAATGCAGTGGAAGAATAGTGAGACAAGGGAGTTTTTATTAATAACTGGAAGACAGGGATTGAAATTATTTCCAATGTGCTTTCTTTCAATTAATAATATTTCCTATTTCTAAAATGTATTTTTTATCATATTTTTAAAAAATTCATCCTATGGATAGTGGGTAAATGTATTTAAAGAATACTTTTGTTTACTCAAGTGTGCATTTTAAAGCTTCTATCAAGGAGCATTATAAAGCTTTGACAATTACCCAGACTTTTAAATTTTAACTCTGTAGAACTCAACTCCCTTTTTCCTGCATAAACCTCAAGGGAGTATTCTGATAACAGCAATGAACTGGAGGATATGCACTGTGTCTTTACAAGAGAGAATCAAACATTTCAAAATGTCTTATACTTCTGATAACTCTTTTCTTTTTCCTACCTTTAGAGCATTGTGATGTGGAAGGTGGGTGGGATTCTTGGAAAGGAAAAAAATGGCTCCCTAGAGTTGGATTTATGTTAAAATCATATAGAAGGATGTATTTTTCCACTTCTCCTGTCCATGGTAGGAATCATGAATTTCCTGTGGGCTAAGTGACACCAGGGAAAATATCCTGGCCTGAGTTATTTTGCAGATAATCTCAAACAAGAAGGATTCTTTCACCATAATATAAGAGCTTGAATGGGAGCTGAGGGAGAAGGTTAAAGAAGTTGAGTAGGATTTGGATCTCCTACATGAATTTTCTGTGCTGTGGGATACAGGTGACAACTGCCACTACTATGACTCCTGAAGAACCCACACAACTTCCAAGAGTGAGCAGCATTTGTATACCTTCCCCACTGGTGTTAGCCAGTGAATCAGGGACTTATGAGTAGACTCAACACATCCAAGGAAAGAATCAGTGAACTTGAAGATAGGTCAATAGAAACTTCCCAAACCAAAGTGCAAAGGAAAAAAGGGAAACAACACAAAGCAACAGAACAGAACATACAATAACTGTGGACAATATCAAAAGGTGTGACGTTATGTAAAATTGGAATACCAGAATAAGAAGTAAGAAAGAATTGAGCATAAGAAAATTTAAAATAATAATAACTGATAACAACAACAACAAAATAATGACAGACAACATACCACAGATCCAGGCTTCTCAGAGAACACCAAACAGAACAAATAGCAAAAATGCCACATCCATACCCCAGCATATCATACTCAAACAGTAGAAATCCAAAGACAAAATCTTGAAAGAAGCCAGAGGGGAAAAAAGAATAACTTACCTATCTATAGACACACAAGGATAAGAATTACTGTGGACTTTTCACTGGGAAGCATGCAAACAATAAGAGTGAAGTAAAATATTTAAAGTATTGAAAGATAAAATCCACCAAGCTAGAGTTATATATCCAACAAATATTATCCTTTAAAAGTGAAAGAAAAATAAAGGCTTTTTCAGACAAACAAAAGTTGAGGGAATTTATTGCCAACAGACCTTTCCTGGAAAAAAAATTGTCAAAAGATTTTCTTTGGGAGGAAAAAAAAATGGTATAGTTCAGAAACCTGTGTCTACACAAAGAAAGGATAAGTGTTGGAGAAGGAAAAAAAAAGATGAAGTAAACATGTTTATTTTTCATCTTTTTAATTGATCTTACAAGAGTAACAATGTATTGGGTGACTATAGTATATGAATAATTGAAATAAATAATAGGAATGTCACCAGGAATGGGAGGGAGGAATTGGGAATATTTTTTTATAAACTACTTGCACTACATATGAAAGGTAGAGTGTTATTTAAAGGTAGTCTTAGGTTATTTAAAAATATATACTGTAAGCCCTAGAGAAAACACTAAATTTAACAAAAAAAAATTATATACTAAAAGAAGAGATAAAATGTAATCATATGAAATGCTCAATTAAGACCAGAGAAAGCAGAAAAATCGGGCCAGTGTGGCATGAGGTAAGCAAAGAGCAAATGCAACAAACAGAAATCTGTTACAAACATGGTAGATATTAATCCAACTATATAAATGATTACATTAATTGTAAATGATCTAAATACTCCAATTTAAAAAAGTAAAAATTGTCAGAGTGGGTGAGAAAACAAGATCTATGCTGTCTACAAGAAACCCATTTTATAAATATTCAGATAGTTTAAAATAAAAGGATGGAGAGAAATAAACCATGCTAACACTTATCAAAAAGGAAGTAGTAGTTATATATATTTATTTTTGAGAAAACAGACTTTAAAACATGGAATATCATCATCAAAAAAGAGGGCATTACATACTCTGCCAAGAGTGGACCCCAGACTTTGTACACTCACACATATATGCACACATAATATGCAGGTACACTTATTCACATATGCACTCATTGATACACACTTGCACACTCGATCACACACATGTGTACACACAGACACACCAACTCCAAGCTGCTGGGTAGACAGGCAGTGGTAGTCATAAGGGCAAGCTGAAGAAAAGAACTTTGATTTGGGTTTAAAATCATAGCTTTTCACCTAAAAGTTCAAAAATGTTCTCATAACTAAAAGTGGCTAGAAAGTTATGAATTCTGGCTAAGACATTCTCATGGAATCATCTGTCTTATGGAAAACAGAGTTCAACATAGCAAAGCTGAAACTTCTCAACAAATGTTATATAATTCTGTCTTTTCCATTAACTGCTCTCTAATGTTCTGCAGTGATATGGTATCTTTAAAAAATATTTTCTGGAAACACCTTGATAGAGTAATGCTTATATCTGTATGGAAACTCGTTTCAACCTGGGTTACATTAATATTCACTTATAATGTTGAATTCAACTATCTTTTCATAAGTATCAGTGCACTATTTGAAATTCTCTATTGTCCTTTTTTTTTTTTTTTTTTTTTTTCTGCCATTTCATAAAGAACTCATGTAAAGGAATTAATTATTCCCCAAATTATATTAAATGAATCAGGTTAGAAGCAAAATTCTCTTTTGGAACATCATGATTGCCAAATAACATGAAAATACATTATTATTTTATTTAAAAATAAAAGTACTGAAATTTTGATTAAAGTGAACAAGGGGACTAAAATGAGTTTGATTTGGAGGTTAACCCTACTGTGTGATAGTAACTTCACAGTGATTTGGCAATTTACATAAGATCTAAGAAACTAAAATTTTCTTCATTTCACCATTTGTTTCTTCTCTCTCCCTTTTCGCTCTTTTCTACTTTCTTGTATACTGATAAAACTGTGGATTTTGCTGGCTTCAGTCTTTTTACCATACTAGAAAAATGTTCTATAATTTCCAAGCTGTCAAAATCCAATCTGCATGCCAGCAGGCTATATTTTTAAATACATGAATTGCATTGTGAAGAAAAACATTTCTGTCAAGTGTCCATTTCCCAGTACCAAAACAGCTCCATCCTTAGTTATCTGTCACAGCAGTTCTTTGAGATTCGAGTGTTTAACATGTGTCATATCCTGACAGTCTACCATTAGAGATTACAGTCTGCTATTAGAGATTAAAAAATATAGTCCATTTACTCCTGTTGTATCTCCTAGAATATTTGGACCTGGTAACTCAAGAAACAGCTGCAGTAACACAAAGGAATTGCTGAAATAGAGATTTTGTGTTGATGGAGCACTATTTTAATAATGACAAATTGTCTCAGAATTCAACGCTTTACATATTCATGACCCTTCTGTTCCTGAAACAAAATTATTTCTGTGCCAAAAAATTGTTCCTGTGCTTTAATATGATACGCTTTTGTAGATATCTTTTATATTTATTTCCACACATTTGACATTAGTTAAATATTTTCTTAGTAATTTATTTCTTCAAGGAAAGGTCACAGATTCAACATGTGGTGGAATTTTCTCTTTTGAATTCCCATAATTTGAAATTGGCTTTATGCTATTATTTATAGTACTTTAATTAGTTAAATAATTATCACTTCTATTAGACTGTGAGCATGTCTGGAGCAAGAGATACATTATGTACATTTCTTTATCCGGTCATTAAAAAGAGCAGGTTCGGCAAACTGAAATGTATATACGGGTCGGCAATTAAGTTATAACATGGTAGGTAGGGTTTATAAGTTACAAAAAAAAAAAAAAAGAACAAGCCACACAGTGATAGAAAACTCACATTTCATGTTGAAGACAATACAGAGTGATGGTTTCAGTATCAAACTGCAGAGATCACGTGCAATAGATAGCTATGGCATTCTTAACAGGCTTTATGTAAATTTGCTTAATACATTTACATTTTAAAAAACAGTGAACTATATACCTGCTAAGCAAAACGTATTTGTGGGCTGAATTTAGGTCCTTGGCTGACAGTTTTTCAAACTGAGAAGAAAGTAGTCCATAAATATACTAATGACTAAGAATAGGGTATACATATATACATATACATATACATATACACACATGTATATATATCCCACTCATTTTGAAGCATGGTTTCATAGCCAGTTGTCTGTATATTTAAATTTGTCATTTATACATCACATTTACATTAAATAATAAGGAAATAATTCAATTGAAAATGAGATTAAAGTTATAAAAACTTTGAAAAATTAAAAGGCAGTACAGTTTCTCTTTCTTTGCTGTACAAATTTATAAGGAAAAGTATTTGGTATTCTTAGAATGCTCAATGATAAATTCATTTCATTTGCATAATCTTAAGCAGTTGTTAAAGGATAACATATACTTTATTACTGAAGTTTAGAAATTCATGAGGAGATAAGTGAAGGATTGCTTGATAAATTTATAGTAGCTTAAAATATTTAAATTAAAGGAAAAGCAACATTTCAAATTCTGCAAGTACTCATTCAGTTTGAAAACTGTTTCTATATGCTTTTGATTTATTTAATTAATTATTAATATATAATACTGATATTTCCATAAAGGATCACTAATTAGTAGGGAAATAAAGGTAAAAAGGGGAATATTGAACTGTTACAACATTTTTGCTAATGAAATTTTCAGCAAAAAAGAGGAGAAGTAAAAATAATGAAAATAAAAACTGGAAACATATTGTTAGGAAGTTGAATGAACTGAATAGATAGCATTTGTTTTGAGAACAGTCATTGGTGTGTTTGGGTTGGTCTAAAAAGAGTTCATTAAGTAAGAGGAACTTTAATTAGATTCTGAAATGGAGATAGGATTTCAGTACATCAAGAAGAAAGAGCTTAATATTTCCTGTCCTGGGTAGAAAGCAAAGCATAAAAATGGGAAACATAAAGCACCCTGGGTAAGGGTGGGCATGGCATTTGAGCAGGAGTGGAGGGTTTGTATAAGGGAACAATGGGATGTAGCTCAGGAAGGCCAGAGGCCAAATAGAGACCATTGTATCAATCAGCATTGAGAAAGATATTGGTGAGGAGATAAGTGAAGGAATGAATGGTATATGAGATTGGGGGATTGTTTCATTGTCTTATGTTGTGAGAAGTGCTAGTTGCTGTCCTATTTCTTCATTCTTTGAATTAAACAAGTGAATGTATATTAAATTCTTTAAAGCATAGAAACAAGTCTCTGGATTCACTGAGGAATTCTTTAGATGGATGCAGAAAACATTTTCTAGTATCTGATTGTTTACCTGAAAGTTATTCTCCACTCTTTGTGGAGATTTCAAAATGCAAATTCATGGTGTAGAAATAAGTATTTGTGTCATGAGCATCCAGGTACTAATCTAATATAATAGAACAGGTTTGTGGTAAAGGGTATGACAACATGAATGAACCTGAAGGACACTATGTTGAGCGAAGCAAGCCAGACACAAAAGGACAAATACTGTATGATTGCATTACTATGAACCAAATATATTGTGTAACATATTGTTTGATTCAAAAACAATTTATATGTATCCAGTACAACAACAAAAAATAGAACAGATTTTATACCATTAAGTATTTTCTAAAATTGTGCAGTACAATAAACCTATTAAAATTTTGTGTTTACCATTTTTGATTTTGCTCTTTACCATATATTTTTAGTGGCACTAATCCTTCTTGATGGGAAAATTCATATCTTTTACTCTTAGCTTCTATGTACTACTCCATGCAAATAGAAATCAAGGGAAAAATGATGGAGTGATAGAGAGAAATAAATGCAGCAGCCAATATTTCTGGATTTTCCATGCCTTTTTGTCTCTTAGCCTGTTTGTTGCTAAATGACAAACCAAAGTTCTGAATATTTTTTGAGTGGTTACTAAGTGCTTGGATTTAGGATCCTTCACAAGCAAAGGAACTCACGGGAGGACTGAGAAAACTGGAAAAGATAAGGAACAGGCTTTGAGTATGTGGAATTATCAGAGAAGTCTATGTAGCTTCTTTTGAGGAGATGCCAATAACGACTGACCTATTCTTAATTATTCTTAGAAAACAACGATGCAGAAACAAAAAAGGCTAATGTAAATTCAAGTATTCCTAAACATGCTGAAGTTTCATACACAAAGAATATGAATTCAGAATCAAGTGCCATATGAGAACCTAGGTGATTTATGAGGGAAGACTCCATGAATCTGAGATGATTTGAGACTAATGTATGTTACTCTATGGAACAACAGCAAATTTAATTTTTATACTATAAAAATTAATTTACTTCAGAAACTAAACATAATGTTAATGCACAGAAAGAAAGCAGAAGAATAGAAATTAGCGTAATAATTGAATCTAGGTTTTTTGGGAAATCATGGAGGAAAAGTATACAAACCTGAACCAGAGTTCAATGCTTAAGTGACAGAACTGTTTAAGAAAACGTCTGGGGGAACATACATCCATAAGGTTCAGTGCCAAGTTTTAGATTAACAAGGAGAAATTGACATTCAGCTGTGGCTACACAGAAAAGGGTGTGTGATTAAAGCTTATAAGTATTGTCTGCCTGCTCTTTGGCACAAAAACCAACAGGCATCCATGCATAGGTTTGCTTAATAATTGTTCTGTCTATGAATTCCCAAACTATCTAGCTTAAAGTAATTTGGCATTTAAAATCCTTCAAATGTTTGATAATACATCTGCTCACCTGGAACAAATTCAATTCACTTATTAAAATAATGAGTTTGTCCCAGGCAACCCAACTTTTTCACCTTTTGGACTACAGTTGAGAAAGGTATCCTAACATACTCCCCAGGGATTTTCCATTTTATTGTCACTATGTAATGTCAGGTTTTCTCTTTACTGTAATTATCATGGTAAAAAAGGGAGGTGGATTCTTTGCATATAATTGGTTGTTCTGGTCTTGGTAAGCCTTCAAATTTGGGGGCTTGCACATTGTTATCTCTGCCCTCTACCTTATCAGTTGCATCTACCACTCACCTTAAAATGTAACTAAATTTTACTACAAGGGATGGAAAGTTTTCCTGGGAGAAAATATACATTTGAGAAGTATAATCAGTTCAGTATCAAACTACTCATTCAATATGGCTCAAGCTTAAGAGCATTTATTCACTCAGCCACTAATACAGAGGACTATACAAATTTTTAAATGTCAAATCACTAGCACTTACCATGCAGCTTCTATGTGCTATAGCCATGTGCAACTGTCCCATCATGCTCATTTAACATATAAAGAAGCTGAAAGTCAAGAGATTTAACAATTTATCTATAGTAACACAGATTGGGTTAAAAACACAGCTTTTGTGATTCCAAAGTCCAGGTTCTTAAATACTATTCTATGTACAATGTATTGCTTTTTAGATTCTCTTTGTTAATCCATAAATGATTTCTTGCATTTGATGCAAGTTCACACCTTTAATCTCTTCTATTTTGTAGGTCTTGTTATTGCTTTTCTGATCAGCTTACTGAGTAGCCCTTTGACTCTGGTCTGAGAAGTACAATCTTATCAGTATTTTCTCTGTAGGGACAATAAGAGTCAATGATAACTGCAGTAAGACTTGACACCTCTGGGTAGACCAGTTTCCTAACACAATTGCTTAGAATCCACTAATAGATTATCCTGGATCTTCTAATCCACACTGCTGTTTTTGTTTTGTTTTGTTTTTTTGTTTCTTTTCTTTTCTTTTGCCTTATCCCATGCTTGTTAGTAACATATTTCAATCTTTGCTCTTTCCTTCATTTCTTATTTGTTACATCACTTACACCTGAAGGTTCTCATCCACATATCTGTGCTTAGCTGTCAGTTCCTCAAAACTACATTTGGTGATCCTGGATATCATCATACTTTCTCAAATGACTTCCCTGATGGATATAAAACATACACAACTACTTTTTCAAACCAACTTTCATAGGTTTTTATTTCTCGAAAATGCTTATGTGTTTTAGCTTTGCTACCAAATTGGATACTTCTTCAATTTATAATCCTTCCTTTAAAAAATTAAGGTATTTTTTCAGATTATCTTCCTAAAATACTTGTAGATTTTATTTCATTCTGTATATGGTAGATTGAATTATTTACCCCAATTTAAACATGTTCTTATCTTAATCTGCATTCCTATGGTGTAACCCATTGTAAATAATATCTCTTGAAGATGTTATTTTAGTTAAGGTAAGGTCTAATTGATGAGGGTAGACTTAATCAAGCTTACTGGAGTCCTTTATAGCAGAAGAAATTCAGACATAATTAGAGAAATCCATGGGGAGGAGCGAAAAGATGGAAGTCAACAGAATCCAGAAAAGTAAGTAGAGGGCATTGCCTCAAGACAAAGTTTTAAGCCAACGAAATCTAAGGATCATTGGCATCAGTACCAGAATATTACATACTTTGGGGATAAAACATTGCCTTGCTGATGCCTCGATTTTGGGTTTCTCCTAGCTTCAAAACTGTTAGCCAATAAATTCTTGTTGCTTAAGCCAAACCATTATTTGGCTTTTGTCATTGCAGCCTGGCAAATTGAGACATAGTATATCTTTGTTTTAGTTTACCAAAGGACTGCTGATGCAAAGTACCAGAAATGGGCTGATTTTTATACAGGGTATTTATTTGGAGTAAAAGCTTACAGTTCCAAGGCGTGAAAAGCCCAACTCAAGGCACCATAAGAGGTGCTTTCTCACCAAACTTAGCTGCCATATGGTGAAGCAAGATGGCTGCCTGTCTCTGCCGAGGACTCTGCCAATCTGCAGCTGTAGGCAAACCTGTAGTCCTTGTCTCTTAAGGGTCTCCTCTCAGTCTCAGTGGTTCTGCTTTCTTCCTGAGCTCAGCTGTAAGCTATCAGACATGTGGCTCATCTCTCCCTGGGCCTAAGCTCTTTGAGCCTCATGGGGGCTTGTCTCCTTGCAACTCAGCCTTGGGCGAAACCTTTCTCTTACAAGGCAGGGTCAAATATGGTGAAGCTCCCTTTTCCTGTGTCTGTGTTGTCTCTCTCTTTCTGTGTCTCCATTTTCATCAGACTGAGCAAGAGGGTGGAAACAATATGAATCATGCCCCACTGATGTAAATCTATTTTATCAAGTAATCTAGTCAAAGGACCCTCAAACAAATTTAATGCAATCAAAAGATATCACACCCACATGAACAGATTTTAAAACATAATCTTTCTCTTTTTGGGATTTATAAAATAGTTTCAAATTGCCACAATCTTCTTTAAATGGGTTGTGGTCACACTCATTCTCAACAGGTGATAAATATACAAATTATGCCCCTGGTTTTTGCTTATCAAATATTAAGGAAAAGTCAAACAAAGAAGTGAGAAGTAGGCTGACGATGACCTTGAAGAAAACATCAAGCCTAGTAATAAGAGCATGTGATCATAAAATCTGTGCTGAATCTGAACACTCTTGCAGAGATAATAAAACGTGTGTTCACATTAGGTAAAAAAATATTTGAGTTTAAGCTATACTTAGAACAAAGCATAGAATTCAAGAGTGGTACAGCAAAATTGATAATCCTCACAGTGGTTTACAAAGACCTTTAGAAAATGGCAAAGCAAATATTAATCATAAACTACTTTTAAAGATGTTATATGCTGTCTCCAAATGGAGCAGCCATACCTTCCAGGGAGGTAATCTTGGCTGGGGGAAAATGCATAGAACTTTATATCAGATGCATTTCTGTCTACCTTCTGGTTTCATCGTTTAATAAATAAATTCCCAAATATCTCCAAACCTCAGTTATTCCATCTAAATTGGGGATAAAGATACCCACAAAAAACACTGTTTTAAGGAGGAAATACGTGGCTCATAGTCAAAATGAAAACTATGTTTTTGAATGTACAGTGTATTCAATTGTAGCGCAAATTTAAACCTTGTGAAATAAATCTTGATGGCTTTATCAAGCCATTCTTTGAAGATTCTAAAGCTCTTTGTCATTCCAAATCTTTTGTCCTGTTATCCTGTAGTGTTTTTTTAAAAAATTTTTCATGCATTTATATAATGCATTTATACACATTTTGGGTAGCTAAAAATGGGGAGTTCTAAAGTCTATAAGTCTTTCTAAATTCTCTTAATATTTATTTTTGTGGATCCTGCATTTGTGCCATTTTCCAGTTACAGTGTTGAGGGTAAGAATTCTTACAAATCTAATATATTTATAGTTTATTGAGATAACTATAAGTCAGTGAAAAATATAAATAAAACTTTAGACCAACTCAAACCATCTGGGAAGAGTCCCCAAAGCTGTTTTCTCAAGAATCGCAACCACCAGGATTTTCACCAAATATATGGTGGTCAAATACTACACAGAAACTTTCCTCCAGAAGGAAATTCTATCTCTCAATTGATCCCCCAGAAAGATAAAGAACAAATTGGATGTTAAAAAAAGGCAGGGGCAGGAGAAATTGATAGGCTGGAACTCATCTGTATTTTTTTCTTTATATAGCTTGCCCCTCTTCTTTCTTTCTTTTCTCTCTTTCTGTCTTTACTCTCATTTTCTATTATCTTCTATCAGTTTCTAGCCAGTGCAATAACAAAAGAAAAAGAAATAAAAGGCATTTATACTGAGAAGGAAGAATTAAAACTGTCTTTACCCACTGGCAGTTGGATCATCTGTGCCATAAATCCTATGAAATTGGCAAAATAACTACTAGAATTATTTAGGTGAGTTTAACAAGTTTGTAGGATACTAGAACAATGTATGAAAATCAGCTGTAATTCTATATACTGGACCTTAAATTTGGAAATGGAAATTGAGAAAATACCATTTACAATAGTATCAAAATATATAAAATAATTAGCAATAAACTCAAAAGTGAAAGACTTCTACACTGAAAACTGCGAACAATTGCTGAAAAAAATTAAAGGAGTGGACATTCTCATTTTGTTCCTGATCTTAAGGAAGATATTCTTTTATCCCTAAATATGATGTTAGCTGTAGGATTTTTTTGCTGAAAGTTTTATATCAGAACCTTTGTTGGATGTTGCTTCATCTATTAAAATGATAGTATGGTTTTTCTTTTTTAGTGTATTACTATGTGAATTATATTGATTACTTCTTAATGTTTAGGTAACCTTGCATTCTTGGAAAAAATACCACTTGATCATGATGTATTATCCTATGTTATTGGATTTGATGTGCTAAAATTTTGTTTAGAATTTTTGCACCTAAGTTCATCATTAGGGATATTGGTCTATAGTATTCTTTCTGCAATATTTTTTTCTAGATTTGTTATGAGAGTAATGCTGGCCTCAAAAAGAATAAATTGGGAAGCATTCCATCTTCTTCCATTTTCTGGACATATTTATGAGCAATTGGTATTATTTCTTTCTTAAGTAGTTGGTAGAATTCCACACTCAGCCATTAAGGTCTGGCACTTTTCTTTAGGGGATGATTTACTTTTAATTAAAAACTACCCACAAACATTTTTTTTAACTAAAATTTCAACTTATTTTATTTATTTCTCCTAGAGTGAGCTCTGTTTGTTTGGGTCTTTCAAGGAAATCGTTCATTTCATCTATGTGGTAAAAATTATTAGTATAAATTTGTTTATAATAAATCTAGAAAATGTGTAGACATGTTATGTCTATAATTCCTGATGTTGGTAATTCATTCCAGCAGCTTATTTTTTCTTGGCCACTCTTTCTAAAGGACACTGAACCTTATTGATCTTCACAAAGAACAAGCTTTTATTTTGACTCATTTTCTCTCTCTATTTTTTTTCTGTTTTTTTTTTATTTCATTGATATCTGCTCTGGCCTATGTTGCTTCCTTATTTCTTCTTATTTTGGGTTCCTTTTTTCTTCTTTGTCTGGATTTTTATTGTGGCAGCTGTGATTATTGTTTTGAAACTTTTCTTTTTTTCTTATATATGAGTTAATACTATAAATTTCCTACCAAGTATTATTTTAGCTGCATCCCACAAATTTTGATTTCTTATTTGATCCATACGTTATTTAGAATTATTTTATTCAGTTTCTAAATATTTGGGCATTTCCCATTTCTCTTTTTGTTATCGACACATACATTAATTACATTTTGTACACAGAATGTGTATGACTTGGATTCTTTTAATATACTGAGAACTTTATATGGACCAGAATATCTTCTACTTTCATAAAAGTTCTGTGTGAAGTTGAATGGAATGTATTCTTCTGTTCTATAAATATCAGTTAGGTCAATTTGATGACTTTTTTCATGTCTTTTATATCCTTATTGGTTTACTATTTACTTCTTCAGTCAGTTATTGAGATAGGTATGTTGCAATCTTGACTATAATTCTGGATTTCTCTATTTCTTCTTGGAGTTCTATTAATATTTGCTTCCTGGTTTAAAGATGTTATTTTGTACATAAAATTTTGATTGTTATATCCTCTTGCTGAATTAACCCCTTTATCGTTATGAAATTGTCCTTTTTGTCATTGGAAATATTCTTTGCTCTTAAAGCTCTTTTGTCCTCTAGCTTTGTTGAAAATATGCCATACAGTTATAACAACCATTTTAATGTCCTTTTCTACTAATTCTATCAGCTGTGATATTTAGGGGTGGAATTTGATTGATTTTCTCCTCAGTATAGGTTACTATTACCTGGTTATTTGATGCTTTCTCACTTTTAATTTGATGATATATATGCAAATTTTACCTTGTTGAATGCCAGATATTTTTGTATTCCTTTAAATATTCTTGAGCTTTGGTCTGGAGAACAATTAAATTACTGGAAACAGTTTTGGGTCTTGCTGCTATACTTTGTTAGGTATGAAAGATATTGTTCAATATTTGACCAATACTAATTAACATTTCTCCATTACTGATGCAGTACACTCCTGGATACTCTACTCTATAGCCCATGAGTTGTGAGGTTTTCTGCTCTGGTAGTTAGCAGTAGGAAAAATTCCCGGCTCTATGTGAAATGGGAGCACTGTTGCTTTCTGGTGGGTCTTAACCTGGTCTCATCTGGAACATTACTTAGCTAAAGACTCAGGGTGACCTTATGCAGTTTTTAGCAGTTCTCTTTCTGAGCAACTCTATACTTACTGTCACTCTGCTCATGAAACTCTAGCCTTCTTTGTTCTATTGTCTCTAATCAGGTTAAACAGAGGACTCTTCTTTGACTTTTGTTTCATGCACCAAGGCTTGGAAATTTTCATCAGGTTGTACCCTAGAGCAATCATATTTCTCACTTTATTTTATTTCCTGTCATTTTGGGTTCACTATTTATTTTGTCTGTTATCTAATTTCTTAAAAATTATTTCATATATTTCATATATTTTTCATAAATATTTTCATAATTATTTCATATATTTATTTCATATATATTCTGAATTTTTGTTGTTTCAAGTCTCACTTGATACTCCATCTTAACTAGAAGTGGAAGTCCGTTTTCCATATGAATTGTGGATCACTCTTTAATTCAGTGTATCACTCAGTATCAGGCATTCTGGAACAAGTAGATCTTCCAAGACAACAGTTTTTATTTCATCTTAGTATAAAAGCAGTGCTAAATGATGGGGATTTCTGCAACATTTTCCTCAAATACCTCTAAACAACTCTAATTTTATTCTCTCTTTCTCAACTTCTGCATCCTTAGAATTTAATAGACCAGGCTGGCTCACCCAGTGTAAATCTTTTACACTCTGAGTAGGATTTTCATTTGTCCTCAGGGAAATTTTCCTATTAATTTCTCCTGCCCTAAAAGACTCTTGCAACTATATTCTTTCTGCTCTCCACTACTCTTTGGTCTACAATAACTCAGTCTCCTTATTCTAAACTAGGCTTCAATTCACTGTGTCCTAGAGCTGCTATGCAATCTTTCTACTACTTTCCCCTGACAGAATTCTTCAAATTCTTTCATTTTTTCCCCCCAGGCACTGACTCAGTAGTACCTTATATTTGGCTTGGTTTAGACCTCTCTCCTAAAACTCATTTTTCTTTTGAAAATCAGTAATGACTTTCTAGTTGCTAAATCCAGAGTTCTTCATCCTCCTTGACATTTCAACCCTATTTGATGATATTGACTTCTCCTTTGTCCTCCCACAGTGGTAATAAACTCTCAGTCCACACCTGCTCTCCTTTTGATTCTTCTTTCTCCTATTGCTTGCAAAATTCTCTGAGTTCTGCCTATAATACTTGTTTTATTTTCTTTTTATGCAATATCATTTCCTTATAAAATTAAAGATCTCTGCATCAAGTATTGTCTTAAAGCAGATGAATCACAAATATCTCTGAGGCTGGACAAATTAGTGCTACGTATGTAATATGAAATGCTGACCTCTCCATCTGAATGTGTTTAGACCATTGCACACTCTCCCTAACTCCCTACTTTTCCTTCCAAATCATTTTCATATCTTGTGTTCACTTCTTTTTTTATCAATAGCATCACCATTTCACCAGTTTGAGATCTTTATGCCATTTTGACTTGGTAATTTCCCTTGTTCTCCATGCCTAGTAATTATCAGCCATATAGATTATCAGCCATATAGACTCTACCTAGGCACTTCTTTTGCTGTAATCTTTTCCTTTATATTTGCATTGATTTCATTCTAAATTAGTGTCTTTTTATTTCTTTTAAGCACTAATACAAGAAGCTCCTGACTGTCTTTCAACTTCCATCTTTGTTTTCACAATTCATTTGGTATAATTCAACCATGACATTAATTATCATAAAGCACATCTCTGTCTCCCCTCAGAAATGTTCATTGCTGTCAGTACCTATTGCTTAAAATTCAATCTACTTCAACACTACTTGAGAACCTTCATGATCAAACCTCGATCTACAGTCCCAGTTCTTGACTCTCAGGGTTAAGTACATGGCATTGGTGCTCCTCATACGTAGCATAGGTTATTTCTTTATACTTTTGTGCATCCTACTTTCTGTCTGTGTGTTCACTGTTCCATTTTTTCTTGTGAAGTTCTACCTGTTCTCCAAGTTCACTTCCTGAATAACTGTAATACTTCATTCTCTTACTGCCTACATCATGCATGCTGTTTTGGGAATTTTGTTATAGTAGATGAACCTTATGAAACTGACATTTTTGTGGGCTGAAATGGTTAAGTATAAGCAATTTTGTCTAGTGTAACCTAAAATTCTCCCGATAAGATTAGAAGCTCCTTAAAAGTAGAGATTGAATATTATCTATTTTTTAAAGTCCCAGTATATTGATATTAATAATCACTTAATCAATATTTATTTATTGACTTTCCAGTGGTAATGAATACATCATGCATAATTTATAGTTGGATATATCACATATAATATATTTTGTACTCTTAACATGCCCCTATACTTTTGCACTTTTTAAAAACCATTTTGATCTTTGAAAGAACATATACATATAGGAAAGTACATAATAGTTGTTTATGATAAGCCTTGATATCTGCTATCAAGTTGTCCTACTTTATTTTCCTTCAAGAGCAATAAAATGCAATCTTTCTTTTGGATACTATTTATGTCTGAATAACCAGTACTTTTGACCACCAAGCAATAATTATTTCCCACAATACAAATAATAACAATATAGGTAAACACAATTACATGTACTTTGTGCCTCTCACAATTGTTGATAATTATTGTTCTGTTTATGTATGTATGTTTATTAAGATAAGTATGGACAGGCTAGAAATATAAAAGAGGGTCTAAAAAGAGAGTATGCATGCTGAAATTTTGCCTGTAGTCTTTTATCTGCTTCCTGATTTTTAAAAGGCTAAGTCTGCTTAATAAATTTGAATTAAAAATTGAGTACCTTGTATTTAAAATCCAACAAAGCAAAAAATAAAAAAATATGATTCCAGTATAAAAGAAAAATTGAATATTGAAATTTTCCATTTACTCACAGTCAGAGAATTCTGGTATGCAATTACCAGGACCTTAAATGTCTTGATATCATTTAACCAGTGACAGCTATAACATCTTTCTTTGTGGTATGGCTATGACTCAGTCTTTGAGATCATTTGCCTGTATTTCTTTTAGCTAAAACCAAGAAGAAGGACATTAATTATTGTGGTTTTCAATTATGATGACCTTTTGAGAGAGGGTCATCTAGTGTTAAATTATTTATTTTTGACAAAACACTGTATATCGGAAGAACTCATATTATTCTGGGTATTTGCCTGGGTACTAAATGAATTATTCAGATCACAAACAAACAGATATTCTGTTTGTTTTTCAGGATGACTATGTTTGTTTTCTTCTGTTTTTGCATGTTTTTAAGAAAGTTATGATTTTAATCTTTGTCCCTCATGGTTGTGAAACTCAACCAAGTCCAAGGGTTGATTTAAAATAAATAAAAACAAAGGAGAAATTAAAAACTCACCTTCCGCAGCACATTCTCTGTCTTTGAACTTGAAGTGTGTGTGAACTGAACTTTGTTTTTTCATTTGATCTCTATTAGTACTTGGCAATTTCTAGAATTAGACTATTGACATCTAAGGAATTTTCATTAAAGTTATAGATATCAAGGCAAAAGCTATTGGAAAGAGAGAAGATTCTATAAGGTTTAGTTTAGGATTTCTATGGAGTTGACATTATATATTCTTATTATGCTCATGTTTTTAAAAAGATGTTAGTCCTGAGGTCTCCTGCCTTTCATAAGCAGTAGGGATTTATATATGAAAATCCTTGCCCTTTCATTAATGCATAGTTATTAGAAAGAAAGTTAGGAGAAGTATAAGAAAGATTACCTAGTTCTCAAAATGCTATCCTTTCCCATAAGAATTATTTCTAAGTAACCAGTACTTTTGGCCATGAAGCAATCCCTATTTCCTACTCCAATAACATAAAATTTTATTGTAATACAGGTAAATACATTTCTCATCCATTTTGTCACTTGCAGCTAACACATTAATAATTATCACAAAATATGAAGCAATATGAGACACCAGGATAGTAGCCAAAGTGTGGAAACAGAAAACTGCCCAGGATATCCTTGTTACTTTACTGTGGAAATGCACAAATTATTATTTGATAATAATAATGCAATTGTCCTCATTCATAACCTTATCTAACAGGATACTTTTTGTGTTGATGATATATGAACATTTGATATGCTTATAATTCCAAATTGCTTAAAGATCATAAAAATATGAAGAATGTAGAACTGTGTGCATGTGTATCTTAAACTTACCTTTGACAATGTTCCTCCAACTGCTTTGTTGCATAGATGATAGCTATTGCTCAATGTGAAAAGACATTGTGCAGAATGACTATCATGCTGATTCTGAGATATTTCACAAAAAGGATAAATTTTGTACCTAATTTAACTATTTGTAAGTTTAGTTTTATAAGGAACAAAATATATAAAATATTAATAGCAATAATATTAAACTATTCAATTCCTAGTAAACCAATAGGCATTATATCCAAATTTCCTCTATTTAGGCCACATACATACACATATGGCTTCAACCTAATAGATTGTCCTATAAAATTCCAACATTCCCCAGAACACTTCATTGCTAATTGGTGTGAATAAAGTTTGATAATCTTGGATAGAATTATAAAAATAATATTTAACTGTATCTTAAAATCATTGTATAGCACACGTAAATAGAACATTTCTATAATGTGTTAACAGTGTGTTAAGAGAGATTTCTTGCCAATTTATCTGCTGTTCACAGATAAGACTTAATCTGACCTTTTAATCAGGCAGTTCTTATAAGTGTAGATAAAGGATTTTATTTGATGTTGCCTTAGACCAAGAATGCTGCTGGGTTTTTTTTTTGTTTGTTTGTTTTGTTTTTTTAAATTAAAACAAACACACACAATGGCTAGTGGAATTGAGGTATAAAAACATGTTATTTGTTTTCATGACTTTCTCATTGATTTCCTTTGTGAAGGTGATTTCATGGAATTTTTTTTTTTTTATTGCAAAGTGGTGGCAAATGATAATTAACTAATACCCATTTTTGGAATCCTACTAGGTATAAACAAACCTTGGAATTAATTCAAGTCACTATTCAGTCAGTTCATTAGAGGGTATTATATTTTCAAGTCAACTGCTTTCCAATTAATTTTGAATGTCATGCCTCACAGTTACAATTCTATTCTTGCTTATTTATTTCTGTTAAAGATTCATTTTGAATTTTGGGTCATCAGAGAATTTTGTATCAGCTGTTTTTTTGTTTTATTTCATTTTTGTTTTGTTTTGTTTTGTTTTGTTTTGCCTTAAAGGTTTGCTTTGGATGCTTTAATGAATTATCCTGTAGTCTGTGCTGGGAGGTAACTGAATTTTTGACATATGTTAATTTATTACTATTTCTTCCATCAACTGACTCATTTGAGGCTAATTCTGATGAACTGCCTTCAAAAACAAGGACCTCTATTGGTTTACATTAATGAAAAAATGGTAGAAAGGCAGCTTTCAAACAGGAGAAATTAGAAAAAGAAAAATTATGAACCTTGGGATCAATTTTCCTGTGAGTCATAACATAATTAACTATAAAATATGAAGCTAGAAAGTATTATACTCAGTAGACCCTGATATTTTGCTTCATTTAAAAACTGTATTAAGAAGGGAAATGGGGGAGAAGAATTGAAAAGAAAGATAGACTTACAATCATATTTACAAAGAAAAATTGAGCAGAAAAGCTTGAGTTAGGAAGAAAGAGATTTAATCATGTATCTGGAGCTGGATGATAAAAAGCCTTTCGACTTTTATGTTTGTACTGTAATTTTTCTATCATGTTATCACCTTTAGCAGTATTGCTTGTTATAAAAGGAGATATTTAGGGGAGATTATTCTACAGATAAGCATTCTTTAGTAACATACTGTTCAATATAAATGTAATCTTTGAACTTCCATAGTGTAAACAAGAGGATATGGTTAACCCATTCTATCCCTCTGGCTTAGTTTATAGCACATGTATAACATAGATACAATATCTATAAAAAACTTAATTGTTAAGTATTTCCAGATTTGTTGAAGCACAATAAAATAATTTTCTTTGGATTGTTTTAAGTCTTTTGAATTTAATAAATGAAGAGAGATGTATATTAAAAACAATTTTTTTTTTGTCTAAACTCAAGCCAAGCTTCCAGTAAACTTAATGCTTGACTGACTGTATGCAGGACTCCAGCTTTTCTGAAGGATTGTGGTGCATTTATTTTCCACAGTTAAATCTGTTTGTCAGGACCAGAGACTTGTGCATATTTTGCAAAAATATAGCTTTCAATACATAAAACAATAAATAAAATTAATAACCCTTTATGTTCTTTTGGAGATTCATGGCTCTGTTTTCTCTGAAACTGTATTCTAATTTTATAGAAAAGAAGTACTATGTCAGCTTAATGTAGTGGGAAAATGCATTGGAATGAGGGGATTGAGAACTAATTGTTCTCTTATATGATCTTAACTAACATAGACAAATCATTTACATCTTCTACTTCACTCTAATCTTTTGAAATTTTGGGAAATAGAGTAGCAGTACTGAATGTGTGGCCATGCTGATTTAATTGGTTGCTTTGCTTAAAAGTCATGTCTCTTGTTTGTCTTTGGATTCATTGTAGTCTTTGAGAACATCTGGCTCAGAATAAAAGCACAAGCTTTCAACCAAAAGTGCCTGTTCTAAAAACCTGGTCCTGACATTTACTAACTGTGTAACCTCAAGGACATGCTATAACATGGATTCTTCATCTGTAAAATGGGAAAATAATAACATCTCTCATAGGGTTGTTATCAGGATGAAATTAAGTTAATCCATGCAAAGGACTTACACCAATGCCTGGTAGGTAGAAAATGTTCAATAAATGTTTTAATTTTTCATTTATTCTTAACAGATATATTTATAAGCATTAAGTCACATTGGTAAAGCAAATATGAAATTTATACACAAACTCCATCTTGAAGCTGCTCACCCTATAAACAGAAGACAGGCAAGTTAATGGTTGTTTTTAATGTTATGATAGGTACTTGGTTAGAAGTTTATACAAACTAATATGGGAGCTTAGATGATGGGCACCTAATTTAGGGGAGGGATGTGTGTGGTCAGGAAGTTTGTCAAAGAGGAGGTGTACCCGAACTAAGTCTGGAGGAAAAAATATATGCCAAGAAGGAATGAGAGAGAGAGAGAGGAAGGGGTGTACTTGGGTACTATCTTATAGGCATAAAGAAACACAGCTCATTTGGGAAGCAGCCAACATCAATATTGCTGGATGTTATAGTCCTTGTGATGGCGTGAGACTAGAGTTCGAGAGTTGACTGCAGTAGTAAGATCAAGGAGAGACTTACAGACAATGCTAAGAAGTTTCGATTTCTCTTGAAGGGAAACTATTTCATAGGAGTACCTTGAAAAAAAAAAAATATATATATATATTTTTTTTTAACAAAAAGTATCTCTGGCAGTAGCTTAGAAGGTGAATTAAAGAAGTAATACTGGTAAAAAATATTCAACTATAGAGGAATGATCAAGTAAATAATGTTAAAGTCATATTTTATTCTGTAATATATAACTGAGGGTGGAGAACTAACAAATAATTATGATTACTAGGTACCTTTATATTTTAACATAGCCCAAAGGTTAATATCTGAAATTACTGAAACTGGCTAGACTTCCCCTAGACCTGCTGTTGTGATGATCATTCTAATCAGGTCTCACCCCTGTGTGTGGTTACTCTAGACTTAGCCTGCCCTTGTATGGTGCACTTGTACCCTTACTTAGCCTCACCCTTGTGCTTACTATTGTGATGGTAACCACTCCACCTCCTCTGTTTAATATCCATATGAAAATCCTTCTACTTCACCTTAGTTCTGTATACCCCTATCCCAGATCCTTGTGACTTACCCTGTTTTGATACCCACCCTTGTCCTGTTTAGCCCCTTAATGTTTATTAATGAATAAACCTGTGCTAGCTCTACCCTAATTACTCAATAACATCCTGATGTTATAAAATATTAGAATTTCTGTAGGTTTGGGCCATTCAAGGTGACTGACCTCCTTTGCTTGTGCAAACAAATGAACTCTCTCTTTAAAACCCTGGTGTCTCAGCAATTGGCCTTGAGGGTGCATTGGGAAGAAAGAATATGCTTTTGCTCAGTATCAAATGTAACCATGCATAGTGTGACTCTAAATAATTTTGATGTAGGGGGAAAACCCTCATGCTATAATACTACTTTAAAAAGACAGGATAGGAAAGTATGGTGATAAATATTTAAAAAGTACTTCACAGTGCTTTAAAATGTTAATTGTGGCAGGACACAGATGAATTTCATAGTCATTTTTCCCCTTTTATTTTCAACATTGTCCTCACTAAGCATGCTTTTACTAGCTATGTTACCAGAAAAAATACACTTTTAAGCATTTTGAAACAACATGGTGAAATTAAATTCTGGGACAGTTAAAGTATCCTGACCTACTTTTTAATGATGTAGAGTTTGTTAAATATGAAAGCTTGTCCCTTCCATTTTGTTTCATATGATATGCAAAATCATTTATTTGCTAACAGCTGCAGGACACTTCTGCAGTTTGAATTATGAATTACATTTGGCTTATAGATAATTATTTTCATGTTATCCAAGGTTAAATCTTTCTTCTTCTCTAAACAGACTCAGAAAAATATAGAAAAATCAAGAAAAATGTTATCACATGCACACATAAATAGAAAATACTCAAATCTCTTTTCTTAGAACTATAAATTAATGCTTGCAAGATTGTACATTTAATATTTCAAAACAAGTTTGATTTCACATCATTGTCTATTTCTGTAGTTAAAGCAAAGACAGTAAACTATCCATTTGAAATAATATATTTTTAGGAAGTTGATTAACCAATGTAAAATGTATGTCAATATTATTAGGTTTAAAGATAAGGGAAAATTTTTACAAAATTATTTCATAATATATAATGTTTAATATCATGCCCTCCATCCACACCGTAATCAAAGTAGTATGGTGATATGACCCAAACTTTATAATTGAAGAATATTTATGTATTTATTACTGTTTTCAAAATTCACACTTCAAAAAATTACCCCTCCTAGTATCAGGGATATCCTTCAATGAAAAGTAAACTGATTAGTATTACAAATATTTTAATGTTTTACCTTGTTTGTTATGATGATTAAAGAATAGAACATATTGAGGATTGGGTCCAGGGGAGTTTTGTTATGTAACTCTTTACATCTATATGCCGACTTAGTATCAAGGCTGGAGGCTAAAAAAATCTCACTACTGAGACTTATTACACATCTAAATTCTTAATTTAAATGAATTCAATGAAAATTTAAGATTTTATAAATTAAGAAATCACTGATTTCTTTGGATAAATCTTCACTTGCTAGTAAAAGGAAAGTTTTAAGGATTTGAATGAAATTAAAAGTTTATTGAGATGGCTAGCAAGATATAGCTTTAAAATGCCAGATGAGTTGCAAATATCCTATTTGAAATGTAGATTTTATTTCTAATTTGACTTAATAAGTTTGGTCTTAGAGAGAACTCTTCTAGAGAGCTCTTCTTGCTTGGCATAAGGAATTATTCCAGGAGACATAATTCTTTGACTATTGTAAGGGAATGATATTTAGAGCTATATTTATTAGCTTATCTTGTCTGTTAAACATTTATGAGCTGGTTCTTTATCATCCAAAACGGCAAGGGAGCAGAAAGATGAGCTGGTAAAAAGATGAGACCTAGTGGACACTGGAAAGATGTGCTCATGAGTACAGATTCTGTCTCTGGATGCTTTAAATATGTCAGAGCATGTTCTCTTCAGAGCCACTCAGCAGCTTGGTGAAGGAATAGGGGGAAAATACAAAGGTATCCAATGCCTCTGTATACATACACATACTGTAGTATGTGAGCAAAAATGGAAAGCTTGTCTCATTCATCCATGTCTTTAATTTCTCAGAACTGCCATTTCAGGAAATGAACATTTTTGGTCAAAGAAAAAGGAGGCCCTAAGACATCATCATATTTCAATATTATGTCAGTAATTCAAGGGAGTGGATTTTGTGTATGTGTATGTATAGTGGCTTGTTCTTTGTCCTAGATAAAATGAGATTTCCCTTGCAATTACTAACAAGAAATAGCTGTGACTGGATAACATACTTAAATTTGTAGAAGAAATTTCACGTTATTGAAATCTGTTTTTCGTTCTGTAGATAACTCATTCAGTTCCTTAACTTTATATGCCATCTAGATTCCACTATAGCTTATAGTTATATAGCACCTAACCAAATGACTAATGTTTTAGCTGCCTAAAATATATTTTAAACGAACACATCAATGTGTTCTCTTGATACCCTTCTCCCCTCACCCTCCCCAAAAAACTGGTTCTTTTCCTAATATTCTCGATTTCAGTAAATGTATTTTCATTCATCTATTTTTTCAGCCTAAAACATCTGGACCATCATTAACTCTTCTTTCTTCCACACTACACATCTAATCTACCAGGCATTAAAAAATACCCCATATTCAACCATTTCTCACTATCTCCACTATGACTGTCTCGCCCAAACATTAATTTTTGCTTTGTAACAGCCTCCTAACTGATAATTTTGTTCCACACTTGCTGGCCAGCCAGATTATTTATTTTAAAACATAATCTGACTGCATCTGACCCCTAATCAAAACCTCCCAGTGGCCCTTAGAATGAAATATGAATTTCTTTCCATGGTCTACAAGCCATCATATAATTTCTTCTTGATACCTAGCTGATTTTATCCCAAACAACTTCTTTGGTTCACAGTATCTCAGTCCCATCAGACCTCAAATGTGCTAAGTAAGTTCTTCCCCAGGGCCTATGCATTTTCTGTCCTCTCTGCCAGGAGGATTCTTCCATCAAATTTCCACATCAATGATCACCTCCTTTCATTTAGCTCCCTGCCAAATATTACCCCATCACAGAAGCCTCTTTCATACCTTACATAAAATAACACCCTTCCACATAGGTCTTCTCCTTTCCTTATCTTTATTATGCATATTTTTGTTTGTTTGTTTCTTTTCTATCTCTCTACACTAAAATATAATGTCAACAAAGCTAGGACCTTGTTATTGTTTCATTACTCAATATTCAATATCCAAGCCATGGAACATTGCATGGTAGAGAGTAGACATTCAGTAAAACATATGTGAAATGAGTAAATGATATTGCAGAGAAAGCCAAATGATCAAATAATTTATTCCTGTTATGTGTCTGTGGTTCTTCCTTTTTCTAACTTTAAATCAGCTTTCAATCTATTACAATGGTGGTTCCAGAATGGGATGCAAGAACCCATGTGGGTTAGTAAGCCTTTATCCCTAGTGCAAGAAAAAAATATTACACTTTTATTTATATGTATTTTGCATTTCAGTATGCATTTAATTCCTTGGTATACTAGGGATGAATATAATTTGTACATAAATACTTATGCACAATTTGAGGATATTTGCTCAAGCTCATTTTTATTGATATGGTGTATGTTCAAAAATGTTGGATACTGCTGCAGTAGAGAGAATTTCTTGCTTTTCTCTACTCATAGGGAAAGGAGAAATAGAAAGCATATATTAATATCTTTTAAATATTTTAAAAACAAGCTAGGGACTTTTATGCAAATTAAGAGGAACATTCTATTGTTTAATAAAGCAGTAATAATCCTTTCAGACTCAATACATTTTTTTCTAGCCTTCCTTGAAACTTCAGCAGACAAGGTACTAGAGTTTTGTAATTTGCTTATGTTAAAGCTGAGGTAGAAGGAAATTGAGATGCATAGTACTTGAATTTCCAGTCCATGCTTTTAATTACAGTCTTTCAAAAGGCAGGAGCATCTGTCTCTAATGTTCCAATATGCTCTTTTTAAATCCTGGCATCACCAAGCAGAGATGAGGACTCAAGAGAGCAGCAGGTGGGGGTGGCAGCATATTTATATCTGCTCCTAGAATTTCTCCTTTACTTCACAATATCTGATGTTTATTTTCTCTTAAAATATAAAACAGACATTTTTTAGTGAATTAATAAATGAAGAGAAACTTAATTTGAATACAATGTATTGCTTAGCAAAACTGCTAGGTGTAAACTCCTGAAAGCTAGGTTCTCTAAAAAGTTTCCCAGAAAATCTCTGAAGGCAAATGTTCTCCCCACCTTCATCTCATTCTCAGGTGTTCTTCAGCAATCACAAGCAGGCAGTTTGTTCCATGGCCTCTCTGCTTTGTCTGCTCAAGTCAAAACCACAGAACTGCCAAATTCTCAGGAGAGGGCCTGGAAAGGCTGTGCAATGCCACTATACAGCCAGTGAACCAGTTCTGGTACTTGGTTTTATTTCTTCATTGTACACTGGTTTTCACCACTAATACCAGGTAGGTTGCATTGAGGTTAACAAGTCTAATTAGAAGTTAAGATGACCAGATATTAAAGTCATCGCTCTTTTTAATAATCTACTTGTTAATGGTCAAGTGTGTGGAATGAACTGCAGTCTTAGTTTGCATAAAAGAAATTAAAAGTAAAAAAAAAAAATGTTTTTCTTGACCAGTGACACCATCTTAAGAACAGATTTCTTTCTGTTTTTTATTTAGCATTTAAAGCACTTCATAAAATACACTAAATGGACTAGTATAAAGACTATGTTTTTCTAAATGTAAGTTCATTTTAAGATCCACTTTATTGCATATTAATTAAAGTTTATCATTCTTATCATTATGCATGATGTTAAAAGTCAGTGGACTATCTAATATTGTTACATGTATTTTTGTGATCCAATAGTATAATGATTCAAGAAATAAGGAAATTCAACTGCCCATTAAAGAGAACCAAAATAAAAATTGTGGGAAGATGGCAATGGACTGAAAAGCAAGGCTGAATCCTCCCACAAAAACAATGGAGAAAGAACCAAAGTCTGTCAGGGGGACCTGCTTTGGGGGTCAGCAGACGAGGACAGTGCTACACAACTCCCAGGAAGACAGGGAAAGAGAGACAAAGAAGCCGAAAAGACAAATGTGAGTTACCAAGACGCTGTGACCCCCAGGAAGGAACCCCCTCAGCCACCCTGAAGATATTAAGTTGGGGTAAAACTGCTAGGGTAAAAACTGTAGTCAACTGAGAGGGGAACAGACATTTTCCTCCCTGTCAGATGCCTCAAGGGAAAAGGGAGGGGAGGTTGAGGTGCTTTTAGTGAATTCAGCCAGCAGAGCATGCTTTGAATCTCCAATCTGGAGAAATCAAACCATAAAGCCCAGACTGAAACACCTCCATGGAAAGGTGCTTTGACAAGCAACATCTGCTGGCCTCTCCGGAAACTGCATGGGCAAAAACTGCTTGCGTTCTCTGTATCCAACCCTGGGAGAAAATCTGGGGCCCATAATGAGTCCCTGGCCTAATTTTGAAAACATAACCTGGTAAGTTTTAAAGACTGAGAATAAGTTGAACCAAATATCAGAGAAGAGCTGTGGAAAAGAAAGCAATAGGCAAAAGAGAGAAATTAGCCATCAGAGTAAATATACCAACATATTCAGATACCTAGACATCAGCAAAAAATTACATGCCATACTAGGAAACAGGAAGAGATGGCCCAGCCAAAAGAACAAACCAAATATTCTGAAGAGATACAGGATTTAATATACTTAATCAGTGATAATCACACAACTCTCTTAAATTACTTTAAAGAATTACAAGAAAATATGACTAAAGAAATAAAGGATATTAAGAAGACACTGGGAGAGCATAAAGAAAAATTTGAAAGCCTGCAAAGAAAACTAACAGGCCTTATGGGAATGAAGACACAATGGATGAGATTGAAAATACATCAGAGGCACATAAGAGCAAATTTGAATTGCTTGAAGATAAAATTAGTGATTTAGAGGACAGAACATCTGAATTAGAAAAGACAGGAGAACAGAAAGAGAATGGAAAAAATGGAATGAAGTCTTAGGGAATTGAATGACAATGCAAAACACACAAACATTTGTATTATTGGTGTCCCAGAAGGAGAAGAGAATGGAAAAGGGGCAGAAAGAATATTTGAGGAAATAATGACTGAGAACTTCCTAACCCTTATGAAGGACATAAATATCAATATCCAAGAAGAACAACGCACCCCAAACAGAATAGACCTACCCCGAGACACCTATTATTCAGAATGACAAATATCAAAGATAAAGAGAAGATTCTGAAAGCAGCAAGAGAAAAGCAAAGCATCACATACAAGGGAACCTCGATAAGATTAAGTGCCTATCTTTCATCAGAAACCATGGAGGAGAGAAGAAAGTGGCATGATGTATTTAAGGTACTGAGAGAGAAAAACTGCCAACAAGAATTCTGTAATTGGCAAAGCTGTCCTTTAAATATGAGGGTGAGTTCAAAGTCTTCACAGACAAACAAAAAGTGATAGAATATGTTACCAAAAGACCAGCTTTATAAGAGATACTAAAAAGGGTGCTGCAACCTGAAAGGGAAAAAAAAGTGTGAGAGATTTGGAGAAGAGTTTATCAAAGCCTGATGAAGGAAAATGCATAGAATGAATTATTTGAATCTGTCTTTTTTGATTATCCTTTAAAGTTTTAGACACAGGGACATTTATTCTGGAGAAACAGGGCAAAACTCTTGTTTGTAAGAAAAGTCTTTCAGATGAAGCATATAAATCTAAATGGAAACATTATTGTATAATATTTGGACTATGCTTTGATAAGTTATAGTTTATACTTAAGATTAGAATTCTGAGCATGTTTTTGATGTATAAATTTAATTTAATCAAAATATATGGATGGATACATTTTAAACATACAACTTAAAAAGCAAATTCTTGAATAGAAAATAACTCAGTCAGTGTTATTAAAATGTTGACTCATTGACTTTTGTTTTATGGTAAAGGAAATAAGTGATTGCTTTCTCTCCTAGAAATATACAGCTGTTACTATTCACTCTGTTTTCCTTGCTTCTATAGAGTAAGTTTGTCACAAGGCTTAAATGTTTTTAATTCATTTTGATTCGAAGTTGTAGTTTTGTTATATGTAGAATCTTTGAAACTTCAGCCAAAAATGCATGCAAATGTGAACATTCTGAAGTTTCTCTTAATTCTGATTCATGCTTAAGTTTTTGGCTTTAAAGAAGTTATAACAATGGTAGCTGCCTCCTTCAGTATTTGTTAGATGTGTGAAGTACTGATAAATGTCACAATGATGGTTTTATTTTTTAGATTAACATTGTAGGTAGGTTAGTCCTTACCACAAGCGAGTCATTTTTTTTTCATAAGCAGATTTTACAGATACATCATAATAAAGTGTACTGTTACATCAAAAAAAAATAGGGGATGATGTGGGAGAGGGAGAAGGGTACACAGGAATCCCTCATAATTTTGATGTAACTTTTCTGTAATCTAAAACCTCTTTAAAAATAGAGTTTATTACATTAAAAAAAAAAAAAGAACCAAAATAAGGAAGGCAGAGGAGAAAGAGAAAAAAGAGGAGGTGAGGTGAGAGGAAAGGAAGGAAGGAAGGAAGGAAGAAAGGTAGGATGAAATGAAGGAAGTGAGGGAGGGACAGAAGGACAGAGGGACAGAGGGAGGTAAGGAGGAAGAAACAAGGAAGGAAGGAAAAAATTAAGAAAGAGAAGAAAGAGAAGATAAGAACAGTAAAAAATGCAAAGATAACACATGCAAATTTTCATTTTTCCAATATTTACACATTTCAGAAGCAATTTTAAAAAGTTAATTTCAGAAGCCCCAAGATCGTTCATTTTGCAGAGACAGTCTAAGAAAAAAGGAAAGTATAATCTGGTGGTTTCTTGTACCACCATCTCATTTGTGAGCAATGAACTAATTTACCATATTTATTTCTGTGCTCCTTGAAATGAGGAGTTTTTTGAAAGTTCTAGCAAGGAGCAGAAATTATTCATGATCTGATGAAAGAAAAACTGTCCTTTCTCAAGGAATGTCACTATTTTGACAGAATACCTTGAACATTAAAAAATAAGATATGAGCTTTCTGTCTAAATCTGAATACCAAATCACTCACCTACCTAAGAACCCCTAAGCATGATCCACAAAAACCTACAAAATCTAGTCCTTTTCCAGTCTCTTCCTCTCCTGTCACTCTTCCCCTCTTTGCCTGTCTTTCTCTGTCCCTGACATATATTCTGGACACTCTTTTCCATACATGCCTCCAGGTACCACTCATTAAACTTCCTCTCAGCATAAAACTTTTTTCTCCTTAATGCCAGTCAAATTTCTACATAGCCAGTCCAGCTCAAATGTTACATTGCTCTTGCAGATTTTCCTGATTCCTTCAGGCAGAAAAAGACCCCAGTTTTCTGTAACACCTGGCCTTTAATGACCGCATTCATCAAACCCTAACCAAATTTTCTTTTGTAGGGTTATTTCTCCTATTGCCTGTGAGAATTATGCCCTTAGTTGTTTTATTTTCATGGCACACTATAAACATTTAATAGGTGTTTATTGAACAAATCAAGGATACAGCACCTTTAAGGTGAGCATGGAATGCTAAAAGGTATATATATCTGCAATTACACGAACATATTCAACCCTGGAAGTTGATGGACTACAGTTATTACAACTAAAATCACTCACTTTCCAAAAGATAGGTTTTCTCTGTCTATCCTACTATGAAAACAGTAATCTGACTTAGAAAAACAGTGTAGTATCCTGATAAAAGAGTAGCGATTTGGGGGGTCGATTACCTGAGTTCAAATTGTAGCTATAGTACATTCTAGCTGCATGATGTCAGTTTAAATAGTTAACCCTTCTGGACAGTTTCCTAATTCAGAAAATGGGAACAATAATAGTATCCAACTCATACACTTGTTGGTATGATTAAATATATTAATCAACGAAGAGCAGTTTAGATGATTAAATATAGTAAGCATTTAATAAATACTTGCTCTTATAAATAAAACAAAGAGAAATTATCACATTAAAAATAATGGATGTCAAAGTTAAGTGGATATTGAAGATGCCTTGAATATCTCAAGAATTTGGTAGATTTTTCTTTCTAAGCCTGCCAGGGCAGCTGTGACAAATATCACACATGGATTGGCTTAAACAATTAGAATTTATACTCATGGTTTGGGTACTAGAAGTCCAAAATCAAGCTGTCAGTAAAGCCATGCTTCCTCCAAAGTCTGCGGTGTGCTGGTGATGGCAGTACTATGTCACATGGCGATATCTCTTTTCTGCTCTTACTTCCGCATTCTTCTGATTTCTGGCCTCCACTAACTGATTATGTCCACATGTTCTTTTTTCATAAGGACTCCAGTCGTGTGCAGGAAGGCCCACTCTCATTCAGTTTGGCCTCATCCAAATGGGATCTTCAATGATCCCCTTCACAAATGAGCCCATGACCTGGCTCACCTTAACATATTCAAAGATGCTATTTACAAAGAGGTTCACACCTGCAGGAATGCGGATTAAGACTTGAACTTGTCTTTTGTGGGGTATGTGAGTCAATCCCTCACACCCCTATATCCCAGATTTAGATATATATTTCTTACAAAATGATTGACCAGGTGTTTTTTTCTAATTTTAGGCAGATATTAATATAACCAGTTTGGCAAGTTAAAATGAAGTATTATGCTAAATCAAACTTGAGGGAAGTGGATGTAGCTCAAGTGGTTGAGTACCTGCCTCCCAGGTACAAGGTCCCGGGTTGGATCCCCAGCCCTCTCTGAGAAAAAAAAAAAGTCAAACTTGAATAAACTTCACAGAAATATCTCAGGTATATATTGTTTCCCATAAAAACAGTAAAGTTACCTGGGTGTGCCTCAAAACAAAACAAGCGCATAATAATCCATGTAGAATTTATTGCATTTACACTTTATAAATGTTAATTCTTGGTTAAAGACCACTTCTAAAATTCACAAAGATATCTATCCAGGAATATACATCATCAAATGATTTAACAATTTGTGTTATCGGTGTCTTCTCTACATGCTCCACCCCACCAAAAATGTTGCTGACCCATGAAGCTTATGTGTAGTGGACCATTGGTGGTATTGGTGGGGGTTGTGAGGAATGGAGTAGGAGAGGGGAGACAATGAACACAAAAATGAACAGAGTGATTTCAGAGAGCAGTAACTGCCATGAAGAAATAAAACAAAGAAGTGATATAGAGTGACCAGGAAAAGGTCAGGCTACTATCCTCTGAAGAGGTGACTTTTCACCTGTGACATGGAAGACAGAAGTCAGGCTTACCGAGACCTGGAAGCAGCCCATTCCAAGCCCTCAGGGGCAAACAGGTTTGGCAGGCTTGAAGGGCAGTGTGAAAAAAAAGTCAGTGTGTTGGAGTATTATAAGTAAAAGTCAGAGTGAAACTCAACAAATGCAGAGAGGACAGCAGGAGCCAGGTCACAGCAAGGAGTTTGGAATTTATTATAAAATTAAATGAGAAGCCATTTGAAGAGTTAAGAAAGGCAGTGACATACTTTAACTTACATTTAATAATACCATTCTGGCTCCTCCAAGGGAGAATGGATTCTATGATGCCAGAATGGTAGCAATCTCTGGGAGAGGGATAATGGTGGCACAGCCTGGGAGAGCAGATGTGGAGATGGAGGAAAAAAACAGTAATTGACATATATTTTGTAGGAAGAGTTAACAGTACTTACTGATGGATTTATTCATTCAACAGATATATAAATTCAGACCTACTATGGACACATACTTATAAAAGGAATGCTTCCTAATGTTACTAGGATGCCATTTGCTCTCTAGAAAGTCATTTTCAAAACCAAAATGATAGAGCCAATGCTTTCTAACACTTTAAGTCATCATCACTTGTGCTTGCTTATAGATGGGCTTCTTTTTCAAACTTTAAATCAGTAAAGATTAAAAAGCCATTATAAGCTGTACATCTATATATTTAAGATGCATTCTGCAGAAGGTAGGATAGAGGCTGCTTCAAATTTAGGGTAATGTGCTGTGTTTAAGCTTCTTTTCTATTTTTCTAAATGGCTCATAAATCCTAAAATCTTTGTGTTTATGAGCACAGCATTTCAGCCCATGTCGAAATCTCTGCCTATATAGATTTGATCATTTGAGCAAGTTGTTTAAGTGAACTACAGAATGGACTTCTGGAAAGAAATTGCATGAGGATGGCCATTTTCAAGTCACATCTTTTATTCACATTTGATTTGAATGTGTACCTGTGTGTGAAAGAGAGTTTAAGTGGATATAATAACAGCTTCAAGAAGGAGCAAGATTCCGTTACTTACACTTTATACTTTGAATGGCATTATTGAACAATTTAAATTGTGTTAAAAGCGACAACTATAAATCAAGGAAACACTTCATGCTTGGAATCTTATCTTTTGCATTGTTTAAGCTAGTAATTTTCACCAAGTGCTTGACTAGGTTGGCAGTCAACGTGAACTTTCAGTTTACAAGAATACGACCTTTTCTTTATTTCTTAATCTTTTGGATATGTCTTTGGTTTCAGTTAATGTTCTCACAGGGAAGTAATTGAACATTGACTGTTCTGTTGGTTGTGAAGTTCAGTGGAGACAGATCTATAGGATAAATGATTGTAGACATGAAGAGTAGTCTTTCTCCTAGTGGTAGGTAATGAAATCCAGCCTAGCGTTTTCTATGTTTGTGGGTTTGAGTTTTCTTATTTCTATTAAATTCAACTTAGTCATCTAAATTGTCTATAAATATGTGACAGTTGGTAAGGATTTCCAGTTTTCATAATGCTATTTTGTAGCATTAACCATAAAAAATATGGTAATTCTATTTATTCCATTTTTGAGCAAAGTCCAACAATAAAGCCAGTGCTGGCCATAAAGTATTAACAAAGTATGGGCCTAGTGTTTACAGCAAACATCTCTATTAATACAAAAATTAGAAGAGTTTAAAACCAGCAGCACTAACAGCAAAAACAAAAATGTTCGGAAAAAAAAAATCTGAAGTAGTTTGCAAGACAGCAAAATGAAATGAGAAAACCATCTTGACTGACCTAGGAAGTACAGCATTAGATGACTCAATTTGTTTCACTGGAAAAAGAATAATGGTAGAAATTTTAACATTTAAAAAATAAAAGCACAATAAATTGACAACACCAAAAACATTTTCGGAAACAAAATATATAATGAATAATAAAAAAAAGTCATCTTCTCAAAAGAGGATGTCTTTATTGCATGATATATGTGTTTGATCAGAGAGAAACAACCAAGCAAAATTCAAACTGTAAATAAACCCATAACCCATGGGCTGCTAACAAACCTCACATAGAATTTGATCATACAGATGATCCTAAATACCTCTACATTCTCAAATAAAAATTATGTTCACTGAAAAATTATATGACTTTTTCTTCACATTTATTAAATAGTAAAAAATAATAATAGAAAATACAAAAATACAAGATTTTCTGAGTTTTGGTTACTAGATTCTGTAATAACATTCTTGTTGTCCATTTGATTTTACAAAAGAGGAAGGAATGGCTTCCCATTTTCCTTTTTCTTCTTTCTTTCCTTCCTTCTTAGCACCCATGGTTTCTTTCCTACTCTCCCTTCTCTTCCCCTTTGCTCTTGTCCTTTCCCTTCCTCTCCCTTCCCTTCTCCTCCTCTCCTCTCTCCTTTCCTTTCCTTTTCATAACCTTTTCTTCTTACACAGCTTTAGTCACTCCTGTGAAAGATAATGTAGTGGACACGTGCATTTATGGTACTATCATTTTCATTCATTGATTTATTCAACAAATACCTACTGAGCCAAAACTGTATGCCAGGGAATACCTGTAGCAGGGAACAAGAAAGAAATTGTCTACTAAGCATAAAGGAACCTCTATATACTGTGTACCTGGCTCTATGTGAGGATAACAGCGATATCTGAGCCAAATCTGTGAGGAGGTCTAGTGGGTGGATGTTAATATGAGGAAGAGAAAGGAGAGGCCAGATTGGATAAGTCGTGAGGTTAAGGTGGTAGTAAAAGGGATAGAAATGTGCTATAGACATAGGACACAGAACACACTCACACTCTGATACAGAACAGGCCTGATAGTGCCAGGTAGAACTTCAAATAACAATATTATTTGATTCTATCACTCACCTGCTTAAATTCCTTCTCTCTCCACAAGGGAAGAATAGTATTCTCTTAACATGTCATATAAAAACTTTCATAAACTTACTCTTACCTGCTCTTACTTTATCTTTGTCTTGTGCTCGTGCAAAACATGAACATTAACAGTTCCCACACTTGACCATGATTGTTTTGCCCTCTATAACTTTGTATACCACTTCCATCTGACTGAAATACCTGCTACCAACAAATATCCAGCTCCTCAACCCCATTGTGCTATCATGTTGGTCTGATGAATCCCTACCTATTGTTCATCTCAACTCCAATATCATCTCCTCCGGACAGCATTCCGTGCATGCCTTGACTGAATCAGGCACACCAATGAACATGCACACACAACAGAAGTATCTAATGGTGAACTCATCAAGAAGACCTCCTTGAAAAAAATCAAATAAGTTCAGAGATAAAACGATTAAGATACAAATAGTGGTGGGGATTGACACTCTAGGCAATCAGTAACATTCTATGCAATTCTTAATAAATTAAGCACTGCATTTTCAATTGTTTTTAATCAATAATTTTAAAATTTAAGAGTAGATAAATCTCAAAGAAAAATTAAAAAATATGAACTCAGACTAATGGTATGATAGGGCCCTTTCTGCATCTACTGTTAAGACTGTATGGATGGAAATCATAAGACCTTTTCTTTTTAATCCCTCTATAGATAACAAAAAGTTTAGTTAGTATTTACATAAACACTACATGTCATAGCAGAATCTAAGCCATTAATGGAAAAACACATAATTAATCACTTGGTTTCCTTAAATATTAAAATAAGAACATATTGACATATTATAGAGAAGAGCTCATATTTTTATTTTTACAACATCTGTAACCAGAGGAAACAAAGTAGGAATAAACAAAGAGAAATATGATAACATGATCCAAAGTAGTCTTTCTACTTCACTATACTTTCTAAATTTTGGTTTTTAATAAATATTAAGGAAGGAAACAAGATAAATTGAAATATTTAAGCCTTATATAATTTGTATAAGAAATGATACAATTAAGAATTTTGAAGCCAAGGGTGGGGTGAAAAATAACAAACAAAAACAAAGCACACATTTTCAATTTTAGTTTTGTGCACTCTCCACCATCCCACCCCCACCTGCCACTTTCCCAGCAACGAAATACGTCATATAAAAAGTTTTTCTTTTTTTTTTTTTTTTCCTTACCATGAGCTTATTGTTTATGTTCTCAAACTATCCCTAAATATCAAGGGCATGTGTACCTCATTTTTATATATTAAAAGCCCCCAAATATAGGGGGAAAAAAGGTTTTATCTATTGACTAAGATCCATATAACCAGAAAGTCTGTTTTTCTTTGTTGAAAATTTATTTAAGTGCTATTTTGCCACCTTTCATACAATGTTTGGGAAAACTAAATTATCCAGTTACACTAGATGAAATGGACTCCTCCAATAATAAATTGTTACTTTCTTTTTTTTTCCTATGGAAACAAAATTGAAAAACAATGCAATCTTATGGATTTTTTCATGGCATGGAAATATATAGGAATGCAAAGTGTATTCCTTCTGGGCCTGTAGTAACCACTGTATTAGAAAGATGCATCTCTACACAATAATAGCAATCTTTCTTGTATTTGACAAGAAGACAAGAGTTTGGGTTTAGGAGACAAAAATACTCTGGTCTTTTGTATTGGCATAAAACAACTATCTCAACTATTGATTTCAGGAAAATGAAACAAAACTTGCACTACTCAGAAATTGGGAAAGAACAAATTGTTTCCATGTTCTCTATATCCTATAGTATATCTTTATACTAATTGTGATTCTGATTTTCGGTATGAACAGAACGAGTAATATCATACATCGTGAGATGATCAAAATCTTAGCTGACTCCAGATTTTACAAAGTCCCTGCTGTGATTGTGAATCATTGCAGAAGTGGTGACTCATGTCCTTTTTTAAAGGTTAGTCCTGAAAAATCTTTAAGAAAAGAAAAAAAACAGATAAAGGAAAAAAGAGGTCTTTCAGTGAATAGAATTTTCCACAATCTATAGACTCCACAGGGGTCCATTCTTCTCACATTTGGTGGCTTGTACTCCAGGGCTTTAAACCCCAAGAGCTCCCCAAAACACTAATTGTTCAAAGCCCCTGTCTATATAGTGACAGATTTCACTATAGTAGAGCAGTTAGAAGTTAGTTTCTATAAATATAAATATTGCTGGAATACATGTAAAAATCACCTATGACTCTGAGTTAGGAATATTAAAATATTCTTTTCTAAAGAGACATATTTAATGGAATATATAATTGCTTTATTCTACTTCAATTTCTGTGATTTTAACACTTTTCTATAAAACAGTATTTATTAGAAATCAAAATGAAAATCCTCAGAGGATATTTGGATGCCCCGATATTAGTCATTAGTAGTTCTTTACAATCTGCCCCAAAATAAATTTTGAGATTTTGCTTGACTTTTATTTTATTTTGTGCTGCATGTAAAATATATTTCTGTGAATTACCTTGCATATCTGTTTCTATACTATTTCAGTATTACAAAGAACTCATACAAATGTGGCTCAGGTTATTTCACATTAATGTTTTCCTATGCCTTATTGCTGCCTTTTCCCTAATCTGTCTGAAGAGCCAGTGCTAATCCATAATGTACTGCACTTGCTATTAGATTCTACAAACTTGGAGATTGATATTCGGGAAGAAGGAAAGCTCATTACAGCCTAGGTGTATGAAAGTTCAGCAGACAGCACACAGATAAGTATATCATTGCTGTTCCATTATACTCTATTGTCAATTACAAGTGCACTGCTTTTTCAAGCACAGACTTTTTTGCTCACATGAACTTGTAATTGGCCAATAGAAGAGGCAAAGTTTAGAGAGTCTAGGCACTACATTGAACTTTGGGAACTGTAGATTTTCTGGTTCTACTATTGCCATTTTAAAGCATTCTAGAATCTGAGCCTCTTTAAACATTTTTGACATAAAAACTTAGAAAAATCTATTTTTCACATGCATTTTGTGCAGGACAAAATTAAAATGAGTTAGAGAAAAAATTAAATCTGGTAGGACATATTCATTTCAAGCTTTTATAGTGGCTGATGACACTATCTGATAAGACGCCAGACTTCTTTTACTATTGTCAGTCGCTGCATATTTTATAGGGTAGTGTCTCGACTTGAATGATGTTGGGTTACCTGGTATAAACCGTTTCACCTCATACATGATTAAATTATATTTCTTCCTGTCTGAACAAAGATTATATTGAAAATACAGGAAAGATTCAGCACCAGGGAAATACATGTTAGTATTTGACAAGTGTAGAACACTGCAGGCAAATATCAATATGTGATGAGGTCATGATAGAACCTAAGAAAAATAAGAGGAAGTTATTTGAATGTTAAATGGACAGATGCCTAGCTATGCTTTTGAAATGTCATTCAAATGGCCCTCATATAATTTAATTTTAAATTGTTAGAACTCATTTGGGTAAAGCAAGTTGGTATTCAAGTGAATCAAGAAACACCATTCCTTGCAGTTTGCTAAATCAAAAAATCTAACATGCAACAGTAACGGGAGTTCATATGTAAGTCAAGAGGTAAAAATACATTCCAATTTCTATTATTTGTTTCATGGTAAATGAGAAAATGCCATTTTTTTGAAATGTATAAATTATGAAAGCAGGATACATCTCTGAATGCCAGCTGGAGTTACATTTAAAATAAAAAAAATACTGTTAAACGTCCATAAAGAAAAAAAACATATATATATATCTCAAAGACTTCTGAGCACAGAAAGGATTCTGCGTGTATTCTGGAGGGGGCACAACACAAAAATAATGTGAATCCTCAAATTGGACGCTGGGTGCCGAAAGCGACTTTGCTGGTATTGGGGCGGTTTATGGCTTTTAACTTCAAAGCTGAGGTGTAGAAGTTATAAACCAGAAAAAACACAACATGTGTAACTTTTCAAGGCTACTTAATCTAGGCTCCTTAATTTAGGCAGATGAACTCCCAAGGTGGTAAGAAAGAACTATATAGTTGTTGACTCTATTTGAAAGTACTCTTGGGAGGGATATTCAAGGACATTCTCTCATATACTTTTCCAGCTTTTATTAGCTCATAGGATGTTTACATACAAATGAAAGCAGAAACTAGAAATCAAAATCCAAAATGGTTCTGTGAGATCTGGCAATGATATTTCTTTCAGTATACCTAGCGTCAAAGATTTTTGTTTCTCTCGTTCATTTCCTTTAATGAATCTACCACAGTATCTTTCTATTTTTATTGTATCCTTTCACTCTTGGCTATGTTGGTTTGTGTCATGGCAAGTTATTCTTCTCTTTTCCTCTGGCCTTAAAATCATACAGGAGAACCAACTTTATCAACTTTATAATTTTGGTTTGTAATATTTAAAATAAAACTTTCTTTATAGTTTCCATGTTTTACAAGGAAAGAGATATGCAAAGATTCTTAGCATCAAATATTGTAAGTTAATGATTCCAATTCTTACAAAATTTCTATTTGACCAACTTCAGTGATGAAGAACTTAATGTAGCCCATACAATGTTCTCAAAGATTTAATTGATCTATAAATAATATTGGAATTTAACCCCATGTAGCTTTCATTAGCTAGTTTTAGTTTGCCATCCACAGAGCATAGAAAATGAGTTATATCTCTTCAATAAGAAACAGAAGATTAAATGAATTATTGGGAGTGTTTGCTCTTTTTCATCATATATGCTATCTTTTCCAATTTAAGCCTTAATTCTTCTGAGTTGTTCTAATGTTATTGTTTTTACACACTTCTTTGCTGGGTGACTGCTAGTTTCTTGTGTTCTTCTTCAAGGGGAACACAAAAATTGTAACTCATTTTTCTAGATGTGGACCATAATTTAGGATGCAATTAGATTTTTGATAATTTATTCACTCTGCTTAGAAGTCTTGATACAAATGCGTAATGTACAAGGTCAGATCAGCCCTATCTATTATCAAATATTGTACAGTTATTTTCCTTGAAAGCAATTTTGGGCAGTAAGGCAATAAAATAGAAAGATATTTCCATTATTCCCTATAAAATTTTATCTTGCTAGATTTGGCCTATCATTCCAATATATTTTAAAAAATTGGATATTAATATTATTGTCTGGTGTATTTAGCATTAAGCTTAGCTTCGTGCCATGCTTTCTATATCATCATTCATCCATTGGTCAATATACTGAAAACCTGATGCTAATACAGAAATCTATTTAAAAATCCACAGAGAGGATTACTATCCAAGAGAGGTGTTGTGAAACAACCTCTCACATTCAGAATATACAATGTCTATGGAAGCTCTATGGTGTGAAAATACATATCTTTAATGAAAAAAGGAAATAAAGTTAACTTGGTTTTTATGCTTTATAATTTATACTAGCACTAATGATCATTTGTCCTCTTTATATGGCTTCACAAGCATCACTTTTCCACATTCAGAGTAAGTCTTAAAGATAGTAGAAGAAGTGGATGATTTCATAAATGTTGAATACTTTTCACTAAAAATATACTCCCCCCCTGCCCCTGCCACTGAGGTCTTTGACTAATACCTAAAATAATGTAGTCATAGACTTCTTTAGGAACTGGCTTTATTAGAATACAAATACTTTGTGGAGTTAGCATATTAATTCATATTGACAACTTATATCTTCACCTCAGTGAACTTATAGATCTTTATATCAGCATGAATTTGGTGAAAGAATATGAAAATACTGGTTATCCTGACAAAGAGTTAAGTGACACCTGGAGAAAAAGAATAGCATAGAGGAGAAGTCTGAGTGTCAGGTTATTCTTTCTTTTCCTGCTTTCATCTTTCTCCAGTCCAATCCTACAGGCTCACTCCTTGCCAGCCTTGCTGGAACTTTCTAACTTGAAAGAATAACTACTCAAGCAGCCTTACTATACCTCTCCCTCCAGATCAGTGAGTTAAGCATGGATCCTAACCCATCACCCATGGTGCCTACTACTCCTAATAGAACACTTGCACAAAAGAGCCCCATGTTTAAATTATCTTTTTTTCCATTCACCATTGCCTCTCCTCTTTGTGTGTTCTCCAATTTATTTCACTCACTTCCAGTCTGTTTCCCACATTAAGGTCCTCATCTGGTAATGTCTGCACATGGTACCCTGGAGGAAAGCCTCATTTTGACCTGGAACCCACCATGTCTTTTCTGGCTGCTTATTCCCATTGAGATCTGAGTAACATCTCCCTAGATTGCTTATGGCTTTAAACTGTCCATATTTTAAGGAAATTTTTAAAAAATTAATCACACATTTTGCGGACTACTGTTTGCTTGATCCAGACTTCATGTTGTCATTTTTAGGATGTCCTGTATTATCCACACTGTTGATCATCTATCATTGCTTTTTCTACTGTACCTGCACTGCCCTGCCTTTCTTCTTTAACCTATTTTAACCATTTAACCTATTTTGTGTTCACCATCAATTCATAATGGTAAGGCATATATAGTTTATGACAGGATACAAGAAGTTTCCTGAAATTTCCCTCTTTCACTATTCTGTTCTACCTGAAATAAAACAGATCTGTGTGGCAATGATAAGCTTTACAAGTGAGGCTCACTACTGTAAGTCTTTTATGTTAGTTCACAAAGGAAAGATGGAAATACTAGGTACCCAGCAGTCTTCTATCTTACTTAAAGGGCCACCTGTCTGTCTCTGAATGGTGTTTTCAAAAACAGGGATAATTGATTTAAAAATGTACACTTTAAAAAACAGAGATATAAAACCATGTTTTTAATTATAAGTATTTAGACAGACAGTAGCAGTAAAACTTGGTGGCAAGAAGTAGAGGGGAGGCAATAATCAGTGTTTTAATACTTACTGACTTCTCTTTAGGGGATCACTAGAGGAGATTTGGGATCAGGAGTACAGCCCCTGAATGAAAACGGTGTGATGAAGTGACACTTGCCTCTGCTGAGATCAAATACTCAATTTGTGAGGGGAAGGGTAAACAGAAAGGTTTCCACATTTGCTGTCATTAATATTCACGTACAATATTTAATTATTTTTAGAATGTCCTTGACACTTCCTAAGTGCCAGTGAGTTTGAAATATATATACAAAAATGAAATATCTTAGAGTTATGTCCAGCAGGAATACCTTGCAAACACAATAAGACTGTATTTTAGCTAGCTTCTTTTACAAGACAGGGAGCAAATTTTGAGAAATGAAGCTTCTTACTAGAGATCACAGAGCATTTAACTCCTACTCCCCAGTTTAGTGTCACCCCAACCCAACAAGTCCTTTAGTTTTGTATTATTTTTAATAACTATGCATTGTATTCTGATAAAGCATTTTTACCCCCACTTCCTCACCCCTCCAAACCAATTTACAAATCTTAATTTTTATACAATATAGATTTTTATTTAATTTTTTCAGGAATTTTAAATACCATATTTGAATTATCTGAAATAAGGCCTTTAGCTTCTACACAGACAACTTAGCTGTAGCTTAGTTTTGTTTAAAGCATTGTTCATTTTCTCTGTGTATAAAAATCCATTAAGTAATATGGGCATAGTATAAGACACATAATTTCATATTTTTGTGTGTGCATTGGGGTGTACATGTGAATGTGCTTCTCTGAGACCCCAGAAATGCAGTCCTAATGGGGAAAAATAAAAAACAAAAAACATCCCACTGTTACCTAATGTTAACATATTTCCCACCTTGTTATATATACCTTTATTCCTATATTTATAACAAGAAATAAAACGGCAAACTTTGAAAGATGAAATGACCCAAATTAAAGAAAGAAAAGGACCAAATTCTCTACTTCTGATCCCTAATAAAAATTAGTGGAAAATGTATTTTCAGTGCAGTTTTTGCATTGTGATCATTTTTAGAGACTGAAATAAGTGTACTTACAGGTATCTTAAGCCAGAGTCAAAACTCAACTCACAGACAAAATATGTACCACTAGTGAAATTACACATTTTAAGTTTTGATTCGAGAACTATATATTAATATGTATTTACTGCAATTCAAGAATAGAAGCCAACACTGAGATATTATGTTACATTTATTTGTTATATTCAATACATGCTTCTTTGGACATTTGTGTGTGTGTGTGTTTACTAGGGATGATAAGAGAATGAATAATTTAGAGACACCCTCTGATTTTCTCTCTAATAGTGCTAGTATTTGCCACCTATTCTTGTGGAATGGGTTGACATTTAATTAGAAACAAATGAAACACATATTAGAAAATACTGATGCTATTGTAGAAAGCATAAACTGAGTACATACTGGGTTTAGAAGGATTGTGAAGAAAAGTTCACCTCCTCTGATACTTTTATCCAGTTCTTGGGGTCCTCCCGGATACTCTTTGTAGAAAATAGTGTGGGTGAACAACCCACAGGTCTGTCGAGGGAGGACCTGAGGAAAAGGGTGGAAAAGCAGCACATTGACATGAATTAATCAAGAAGTTCACTATCTCATGACTTTAGAGTCATTTCCTATTGGAGTTCCTGCTGGATATGAAATCATATTGTAAAAAAGAGTTGATGTTGGATATTTACATAGATATTAAGAGAGCTTCCAAATAAAAACCATAAGGCACATGTGTTAAAGTGTTTTAAATCTCACTCAATAGCTGAGTTATGTTAAAGGACTGAAAAAAAAAAAAAAAACCTTGTTAGGGTGACTTCGATTATAAATGAAAGATACCCCAAGGTTAGGTTTTTTCATGCTACTGGGCCATTATTTTTCTTGCTTTTGAAATACAGTTCTACCTTACACTCAGGCTCTGGGATTCAAAAGAATAAATTGTCATCCCCCACAACTCCTTATCTCCATCTTTTCTTTGGTCCTTTTTGTTGTTGTTTTTATTATACACTGAATTTAAATTTCATCACAGTAGTAGTAGTCAAACAATCTAATGATTGCATCTGGCATATTCTAGAGTTAATTCTGTTGTAAATCTGAATGCTCAACAGAGAAAGCAAATAAGTAATTAAATTTTATTCCAAAAACTCATTTTGAATAATAAACTACTTATAGTCTAATGGAATAATAATACATCCAATTGCACAGAATAGCTATAATTTTATTTATTCTTTGCTTATTTTGTCTTATGTTTGATTGTATTATTTTCAAGGTAAATGAATGTAAGTAAAACTGATGAAAAAGAATATCCTTATTTTATAAAATGTCTAATAGTTATGCAATCTAATAAAGAGAAAGTGGGTACTTTTACATTGACTCAATCAAGTGGATAGCCAGGAATTATTGACATCTTCTAGGATTAGATTTTAATTTCCTCCCAGATATGTAAGAATATTTCTTTTTATACCTCCTGGGTTTCTATGGCCATCAACTCCACTATTTACATTAACAATAGCTCAATTTGACCTCAGGTTTCTTTAGGTCTTCTACTAACTTTCAATGAAATAGCTAAATTTCATGATTAAAGAATATTGAGTTTAAGCTCTGTTTAGGGATGTATGCTAGCATCGTTTCTTTGGTTTTAGGTATAATTGCCTTTTATAATTCAATCCAATTCAATTAAAAATTATATTTAATGATAGTATAGTACCAAGGACTCTATTTGATCTTAGTGATATAAAGATAAATGATAACTGGAACTTGTCCTTGAGGTTCTCACAGTTTCTGTGGAGAGACAAATTAATCTTGACAAACAATTAATAATTAAAAGGTAACAAGATCTGCACTGAGAGAAATTCCCACTATGTGCTATGTGAGTGCTGCCAGAAGATTAATGCCTGGGCAGCAAAGAGATATTAGCAGGCGAAGTCACAGTCATTTGAATCCTAAAGAACTCTACAAAGTAGAGCCTTTCCAAGCAGAGGAATGTCATGTTTTGAAAATATAAAATAATGCAATATAAGTGCAAGTTAGGAAGCAGGCAAAACTGGTGGATACAAGGCTGGTCATGGGCCATATACTGAAGCTCCAAGAATATCAGGCTAAAGAATTTGGGTTCTATTTTACAGAAAAGGAAGTCATTTATATTAAGTTACTTCCTTGCTTGTAAGATATACACACACGTAACACATATAAAATATATACATATACATGTATAAAATTTTAGTAAGATAATTTTTACAACACCTGAATAATAGATTTGGAAGGTGTAAATGTTTAAAGGAGGGAGAACAGTTTGCAAACCCTTACTATGATTTAGCAACTGATCATGAGAACATGATCTAAAGCTCTAAGGCACTGGAAGTGGAGATGAACATTTTAAGAAAGTTTATTTTATCTCAAAGTCAATACCATCATTTTTTCATCCAGTGAATAATTGCAAGCTCCCATTTAAAATGCACTTGGTTTTATTCTTGTGCATAGTAAATGATATATCATTTTTACCACACATTATTATTTTTTAGTAAATATGTCTAAATATATACCTCCAGTTTTGGAGTATGTTTGGCACAGAAGATAAAGAAGGTCAGTATCCTAAGATACTCTTGACTGTCTAAAAGTTAACATAGGCTGAGTGTATAAGTTTAAGTGTCAGATAAAATTTGTTTGATTTTTTTCCTGTCAATAGTTTCTCAATTTGAAAAGTGTTTTCTTAAACCACAGACACACATTCTCCCCGGAAAACCCCTAGTAAAACTATACCTCCCCCCAAAATATAGATTCTGAGAAATTATCCAGAAGATGCATAAAATCCCCAGAGAAAACTTCAATCCAGAAACTACAGTGGATGACCTATAGTAAACTCATTTACAATATTTTGAGCTTGTCTTAGGCTTTCTAATGCCACCCCACAGTTTAAGAAGTAAGCCTGTACGGAACAATATTATATATTATTGGGTAACCAGTCACCATCATGTTATGCTAGGAATATTAGGAACTTGTGTAAAATATGTTTGAAGCTACATCTTTAGAGATAATGGAAATCTGTGTTCTTAGAATGGGTAGAAATTAAAAACCTTCAATATACACAGCACTAGGTGCTCACCATGATGCTATTGTGAATGAAGCCCTTTCTATACCGTGCAGGTTTCAAGTGTGGATATTCTTCAGTGCTGGTGACCTGTATACCCCAAACCTTCTTCCAAGCTGCATAAAGCTGAATATGAACCGGGTAGACCCCTGAGTGATGTGGCGCCACTGCATAGCCCATGCTGATCGGAATTCCATGCTCCTGAAAGAAAGTCAGAGTGACATCATGATGGACTCTAGTCAACTCAATTCAATTAAAATTGTTTCCACAACCATTTATTTAGTATACCTTGAATGTTATGATAAGCATGAGAAACATAAAACTAATAAGACAGAATCTTTGTCTTTCAGCAATTTACAATCTTATAGAGCCCTAATTGAGGTAGTGATTACCTTGGGAATGTAGACTATGACTGAAATTAATCCTGAACTTTGAATACAAAAAGTTTTGGACTAATACAGGAAATGAGCGTAGCCCTTCCTCAAATATAGAAAAAACAAAGTCATGTAACTCTTGAGCAAGTGCCCAAGATGGAAGAACACAATGTGCATGTGTGTCATAGGATCAGAGTAGGCAAGGAAAGAGACACGTTGGTATTAAATACAACCAGAAAGGTAAGTATGAAATATAAAGTGATGATCTTTTATTACTAACCTGAAGAATTCAGAATTAATTCAATTTGAATAGGTGGACAAGGAAATTCTCTGCGTTTGGTGGGCCACGGTCTGCTTTATGTTTTAAGAAGAGGAATCTGGTGACAACATGTTAACATGAATTTGAACTGGGGAGAAAAATAAATCAAGGAATGCATTAAGAAGCTATTGCAATGGTGCAGATTAGAAGGGACATAGATATCTAAACCAGATTATTGGTGGTCAGAATAGAAGGCAGGGAATAAATGCCATGTAGGATCCAATGATGAACTAGATACAAAAAGTAAAGAAAAAAGTTCTCCCCCTGGTTTTAAACCTTTAGCAACTCAATTTATTTTTTAAAAACATACATTTTGCTATGGCATGCTTATCTTGAGTAAGCAGTCAACTTTAAGGGAAAACAGGTCTAAATTTAAAACAATAACATGAAAAAATTGTTAAGGAATGGTATTATTTTGTTAGGTATATGAAATAGATCTGCAGTTTTCTAATTTCTGCTTCTTTATATTTCTCCTTTTAAATGCTTATCTGTTTTATAAAGACTCCTTGTAGAATTGAATCTCATCAATTGAGGTTATAAATGACAATGTACAGTCATATGAAAGTTAATTGAATCAATAAACAGAACACAAAATGTTGGCTTGACAATTGCCATTTATATTTTCTTTTACATGGTGTACAGCATAGGAAAAAAATTCAGTCTAGTATAATAAGCAAGTAGTGAATGAATCACATATTTACAATGCCAAAGTCATATGCCACACAGCTGAGAATACTGGCCTTAACTATTTCACAAGTCTCCATCATTCTTTTCACTGAATGATCTTCATTGTTTAGCCAAATTCACCTCTCTTTCACCCAGACTATGGATTTTCTAATATTTATTACAATAAATGACTCTGTAGAAAGACTGAATTATGAAATCAATGCCATAAAATGAGATTGAGGCTTTTGCTAGGAACTAGTGAAGATTCATTTTTTGCTATATTCAGAGGAAAAAAACTTCTTCCAAATGCTTGCATTTTCAATACAAAGAAAGTTTGGAAAAGTCCAATAACATACTACTCAGGAGCTACCAGAGGAGCCAGGCAAATACTGTTCCCCTGATACATCCCTGGAGAATGTGTACTGGAAAAGTCTTAGTTCTCTGTGGGTAGTCCCATACTGCCCATTGAAAGGCTGGACATATTCTAAGCAAGACTGCCTTCCAGTAGCAAAGAAGTTACCTGCCTGAAGATGCATTGGGACTGAGGTAGACACTGATTTCCTCATGAAGGAGTTATAGCATCATGTGTCTTCAAACCCTTCTGTCTGTTAAATAGAATTTGTGTGACTACAGACTAGTGAAAATACTCCTGATTCACAAGGAAAGAAAAAAATAATCTGTTATCCTCTTGGTGCTCTGTAGAGTGATTTACCCTGCAGTTTTGTAATAGGCTTCTCTCATAATCAACAGCATAAGAATCCTGATAGTCTTTACTAATTACTTTGTTAGTCCTCATTTTCTATATGTGTATAATAGTTTATTGCAAATTTGGGGTTTAAAATGCTAGTTAAGTATTGAGGGTATTAGAAACAGAGAGATTAAAAATAAAATCAGTGAATGGAACTGAACTATCAAGCAACCATCTCCTTCAGAAAAAAAAGGACATTTCACTTTTGACAAATAGTAAAATGAATTGTAGAATATTCATGAAAAACAAGAAGGTAAAAAACAATTGATATGGTGAGTAGGAAGGAAGGGACAGTAAAAAGATTTTATGATATTTATTGATTTCTAGGGCTCAACCTTATACTGCTCATAAGATCATCTTATTGCACTGGCAACTGAAGCTCAAAGTAGTAAATCGCTCTAGATAATAATGGGTTTATATTTTTCAATCTAAATGATAACATAAAATGAAAAGTAATTCCCTAGTAATTCTTTTCCTATTATCAAGGGGCTTAGCAGACATGAAATCTTCATTCTTTACTGTCCAGGGCTTAACACCCACTTCATAGAGAGTTGGTCAGCTAAAAGGTGAACTAAACACAAGGTCACAAAAATCACAAAATTTGGAAGACTTCCCAATGTAAATATAAGAAACACTTGAAACTCTATAAAAAATAAGCATACAAATGGGAGAACAAACAAACGAATTTAAATATGGCTTTTATTAGTTATTAAAACAATGTCCTTTACAGGATCTATGAATTCTATGTTGGTATAATACCATATGCCACCACTAATATTTACAGGGAAGTTTGACTTGATCTAATTTTTCCAGTTATATTAAATTCTCAGTTGGTTGGGGAATGAGATATTGTGGTAATTTACAGACTATATAAAAATAGGGTCATTGTTTTTCAAAAATTATAAAATAAAACATATTTACACTAAAGATACGATAGCAGCTAAAATGATCTCATGTAGTTTTCTTCAATCTTCCTCTTGATCATATCTACTTGCAATTGTGTAGTACCTGATATTTTATGAAGAGTGCTTACATTCTTGTTAATTTGATCCTTACAATAATCCTATGAGATGGATTGCGTGTTATCATCAGTTGGAAAGTGAAACTCAGAGAAGGCAAAACACTTGCTCGTATTCACGAGTGGCAGTGCTAGAATTGTACCCAAGTCCTCTCAATTCATAAGCTTTTCTTTTGCTTTTCTACTAAAGGACTTAAAAAAGTGGATTGATTTGAATATATATTTCTGAACTGGAACTCCTAGCTACCCACTTTCTACTTGGTAAGGGTATAGAATCAAAATCTACATTTTTCAAAGTGCTCTGTAGCTATTATTTTTATGAAAATGAGGTTCAGAAGATTAGAAGTACTCAGTGAAGTCCCCTGAAACAGTGGGGAAGCTGACCTTAAATGCTGGTTGCTCTCAGGTCCAGTCACTGGCATGTTAGATCTTGAAAACAAGAGGTATTTCTGCAGAAGTATGTGGTACTCATTTGTAAGGGAAAAGAGACAGCTTTTTGCTTCTGCCACTACTCCAGTGGTGGCCTCAGAAGTGGAAGCTCCCCCAGGGAACCAGTTCTGTATGACTCCATGAGTCCCTGAAGGAGTATAGCCTTGAATTTGCTCCATCAGCTATTTAAAAGTTTGGAAGCACTTAAAACCCTAAGTAAAAGTTCTCCCTTTTCAAATACCTAAAGTGGCTTCTGTTTCTAGCATGGATACAGGACAGGTGAATTTTGAAATGTCTATTAGTTTGAATTCCAGGAAAATAGAGGAATAGCTTGATAAAGCACTGCCCAATATTTTCCCCAGAAAACTAATTGATATATGCTAAACACTTATTTGTCTAGCAGGATATGACTGTGTAATATATAACAATGTTAAATTGATATACTGAGCAGCCAGAGGCCAATAAATAGTGTATAGAAAATATATAATAGACTACAGTCTATTTAAATAATAAATCCCAAATGTACATCAAAACAATTAAATTAAACTACATTTCAAGTAATTATTATTGGATATAAAACTTTGCTAAGCACTAGGGATACACTGGGTAACCAGAAGAAATGGCTTCTGACTTCATCAAACTTGAAGTCCAGACATCTGCAGAAATCACTTAGATATATGCATCTCAATTCTATGTTAAGTTTTGACCTATGTGCATTTGCTGTTTATTTATCACTACTATTGTTTAACCATTAGGCATTTTGCTAGAAGATAACAAAAGATGTTGTAATGTTTAGGCTCATTTGTCAACTTGGCCGGGTAATGGTGCCCATTTGTTTGTTCAAGAAAGCACTTGTCAAATTGTACAATGAGGATACTTCATGACTCAGATCATCAGTGAATTGATTGCGTCTATAGCTGATTACATCTACAACCAACTGAGGAGATGAGAGTCATCTCATCCAATCAGTTTAAGGCCTTAATAGGTGTATTAGTCAGCCAAAGAGTGCTGATGCAAAATACCAGAAAATTAGTTGGTCTTTATAAAGGATACTTATTTGGGGTAGAAGTCCACAGTTACCAGGCCATAAAGCATAAGTTTCTTCCCTCACCAAAGTCCATTGCCACATGTTGGAGCAAGACAGCTGCCAACGTTTGCCACGGTTCAGGCTTCTTGGGTTCCTCTCTTCCCAGGGCTGCATTTCTCTCCAGGCTTAGCTCCTCTGTTTCCTCCACAAGGTTAGCTGTAGTCTATGAGGCTCTCTAGGCTTTGCTTCTCTCTACAAGGCCAGCTGTGAACTCTCAGGCAAATGGCTCATCTCTATCCTGGGCCTTTTCTCCTTCCTCACGACTAAGCTCTTTTACTTCCCTGGGCTCCAGCTCAAGACTCCAACATCAAAACTTCTCCAACACTGTCCTTTGCCATGTCTTTTATCTTGGAGACCCCACCTACCAAGGGCTGAAGCTTAATGCCCTATTGACGTTGCTCAGTCAATGCCCTAATCATAACTTAATCATGCCCAGATTAACAGACCAGTTTACAAGCATAATCCAATATATATTTTTAGAATTCATAATTACATCAAACTGCCAAAGGGCTACAATAGGAGAAGTAATTTCAGCAGTTAGGAGAGGGAATTCCCATCATTATTTCAGACAGTCAGCTTCTTGTGGGAACTTTCAGAGGAACTTCATCAGAGTTCCTGACTTGCAGTGTGTCCTATGAAATTTGGACTCATGCATCCCCATGGTTGTGTGATAAATTTTTATAAAAACTCATGCTATTTACTGATATCTCAGGTTGGTACTCTTTCCCTACAGAACCCTGACAATACAGCTTTATACCAAAAGTGGGGTCATATTATCCAGCAGACCCAATGGTGCTAGAAGTGTCAGTGGCAAATAGAGATTCCATATAAAGACTTTGGCAGGCCCCAAAGAGAGAGTCACATTGCAAATTCTTAGGACTTTGGAGCAAGGCTCTGCCATCCTCTACTGATAACCACTCTTGTGTTGAGAAACAGCTTTTGGCCTGAGTAGCAGTTTGGCATTATTTATGAATTCCAAAAATATATATTGGATTATGCTTGTAAACTAGTCTGTTCCTATGGGCTTGATTAAATTATGATTAGGGCTTTGATTGGGCCATGTCAGTAGGATGTTGAGTCCTTGCCCTTTGGTGGGTGGGGACTCAGAGACAAAACTACATGGTAAAGCAGAGGAGTGAGTTGGAGTTCTGAGTTGGAGCTCTGATGCTGAGTTTTAATGCTGGAGCCCAGGGAAGTAAGCACACACAGAGGAGCTTGGTCATGAGGAAGGAGAGAAGGTCTCAGGAAAAGAGACAGAGCTGTTCACCTGACAATTAACAGCTGGTCTTGTGGAGAGAGATGAAACCTAGAAAGCCTCATAGTCTACAGCTGACCTTGTGGAGATGAGCTTGAAGAGAAACGGAGACCCGGGAAAAGAGGAACCCAAGAAGCCTGAACCCTGGAAAATGTCGGCAGCTATATTGCTCCAATGTGTGGCTATAGACCTTGGTGAGGGAGGTAAATTGTGCTTTATAGCCTGGAAACTGTAAGCTTCTACCCCAAATAAATACCCTTTGTAAAAACCAACCAATTTCTGGTATTTTGCATCAGCACCCCTTTGGCTGACTAATACAGCCTGCTACTGGGTCTTAGTAGAGACTGAATGCTTAATCATGGGTCATCAAGTTACCATGGGACCTGAGTTGCCTATCATGAGCTGGGTGTTGCCTCATCCACCAAACCATAAAGTTGGGCATGCACAGCAGCACTCCATAATAAAATGGCAGTGTTATATATGAGATAGAGCTTGAGTGGCTCCTGAAAGCACATGTAAGTTTCATGAAGAAGTTGTCCAAATGCCCATGGCCACCACTTCTACCACATTACCTTCTCTTCCCAGTCCACATCTATGGCACTCACTCTATGGTGCTGTTTCTCCCATAGCCAGGATTCACGGGTCCAAGAATCATGGGGTGGAAATAGGATTGGCACCACTAACTATTACCCCTAGTGACCACTAGGAAAGGTTTTTCTTCCTGTTCCTGAAACCTTATGTTCTGCTGACCTTACAATTCTTAGTTCCAAAAGCAGGAGTGCTTCCACCAGTAGACATTACAATTCCATTGAACTGGAAGTTAAGATTGCTATCTGGGAACTTTGGGTTCCTCATGCCTCTGAATCAATAGGCAATAAGGGAATTACTGTACTGGCTAGGGTGAGTGATACTATCAGGGGGAAATAGAACTGCAACTACACAATGGAGGTAAAGAAGAATTTACATGGAATACAGGAGATTCCCTAAGACATTTCTTAGTACTACCATGCCCTGTGATTAAAGTCAATGGAAAACTGCAACAACCCAATCCAGGCAGGATTAACAATGGCTCAGAAATTCAGCAATGAAAGTTTGAGTCACCCCACCATGCGAAGAACCATGGCCAGCTGTGGTGTTTGCCGAGGTAAAGAGAACAACATGGAATAGGCAAGGAAGAAGGTAGAGATAAATATGAACTATGACTATGTGATCAGTTACAGAAACGAGGACTGTAATGGTCATGAATATTTCCTCCTGTTTTTGTTATGAGTATTGTCCTATTTTGAGTCTTTTGTGGAATCTAGAAAATTATGTTCTTAAGTTAACCCATTCCTGTGCATGTGAAGCTGTTGTATGTTGGAGCTTTTGGTTAGATTCAGTCAAGAAACCCATTGATTAGATCACTTTTGATTATATCACTTCAGTTAATGCCCTTGATTAGATTACCAGACTCAGGATGGGTCCTAATCCTTTTACTGGAGTCTTATGTAAATGGAACACAGAGGAAGAGAGCTGTCATTTTTTACCCTCCAGGATTGCCTACAACCACAGAAGACAGAGAAACACTGAGAATCTGAGAGAGAGGAATCAGCAGTGCAGCCTGAAGCTGAAGAGATGAAGCCCAGGGGGAGACGAGTCATATGCCTGATCACCCACAGCTGAGCTCAGGGAAAAAGTGAGCCTAGAAGAGAAGGCAGAGTCCTGTTGCCATTTAGTCTTTCCATATGGCAGGAGTCCAGGATCTGCCAGCAACTGACTTTTGGTGAAACAGTATCTCTAATGATGCTCTGATTTGGTCATTTTCACAGCCTTATAACTGTAAGCTTTTTAACCTAATAAATTCCGAGTATAAAAGCCAACCCATTTCTGGTATTTTTGCATTGGCAGGCTTTAGCAAACCTAAGCAAGTGTTCTTGTATATGTACATGAAACAAATATCTTTGTTTTCTTCCCTATCTTATCCCTTTATCATTTGACATAAATTATATTAGTTTCATGTTATAGTATTTAAATTATAGGATGCGAAGTTTAAGAGTGAATATTATCCAAGGATTTGCACCTTATTCTGGAAGGATTTAGTGTGTTTCCCGTTGTACTCAGGATACTTGTATATTGTTAGATGAAAAACAATATGTCTGTTATTGTCTTTATTTATAGATTAATTATGGATTAAGGTGATACTTATGACTGCTAAGCTGACAAGGAGTGACTATGATGATTAGGCTCCTGTATCAACTTGGCCAAATTATGGTATGCAATTGTTTGGTCAAGCTGGCACTTACCAAATTGTACTGTGATGACATTTTGTGGACTTAAATCATCAGTGAGTTGATTGAATCTATGGCTGACTGCATCTACAATCAACTGAGGAGACTGCCTTTAGCAATGAGTGACATCTCATCCAATCAGTTCAAAGCCTTAAAAGGAGAAGTGATTTTAGCAGTCAGATGAGAGAATTCTCATCTCTATTTTAGACAGACAGCTTCTCCTGGGGAATTCATCAAAGACTTTGAGTGGAGTTCCTGGCTTGCAGCTTGCCCTATGGAATTTGGACTAGTGCATCACAATGGTCACATGAGACAATTTCATAAAATCTCATACTGTTTACAGATATCTATGGTTGGTTTTGTTTCCCTAGAGAACCCTAACTAATACAGATGCGCTTGACATAAACACTGTGGAGGTGAGCACTCATCATGCTACTGGAATTGTCATAATAGATTTTGAAAGTTAAAATTAGAAATTTTTATCAAGAATCTTGTAACTTTAATCTCCCTGAGTATTTTATTAGTAAGTGGGGCAATGCAGTTGCAGTATAATAAATTAAGCTCTAGGAAAATACATGATAAGAACGGGATACGGATAATTGCTATTCATGTTCAGTTGATAGCTCTAGTGTTGCAGGTGTCTGAGCTAGTGTTTGTCCCAATGATGCAATGTTGGTGAATTCCTCGCATATGCAATAATAATCAAATACAATTTAGTGTCAAAGATAAAGTACTGGTGCTTCAAAGAATGATCTTTTCTTATGCTTTTCCAAAAACAGCTAGTAAGTATGAACTTTAGAATTCAAAGGATATATATATGTATATATATATTTAATATAAAATAATTTAAATTCTGTATTTCCACTTTAATCTATCTGCTTTTTGCCATTAGAATATTCTTTGTAAAATAATAAGATAATTTTGTAATTTACTAACAAAATTTCATTTTACGGTTCATCGTGTTCAAGTGAAAATCCAAACTACTTACTGCCACCCTCCAAACAGTAATTATTTCCTCTTGGGAACATTCTCTAATTATCCTCTTCCCCAACATAGACTGAGTTTGGTGGGAAGATTTTGGACCTTCATAGATTTCCATGAATATCTCTTATTAACACTTCTTTTAGTATATTTGAATATTTCTACTACCAGAACCTAACCCTTTTTCATATTATCACTGGGGTCTATCATATTGCTTGGCATATGGTAGACACATAACAAAATATTTGTATTCCAAACAGTATACTAGAGCATAAACTCTGGAGACAGATTGCCTGGATTCGAATTGTGGCTTTGCCCCTTACCAGCTGCATGACTCTGGCATTTACTTAATGTTTCTGAGTCTCAGATTTCTCATCTGTCACAGAATTTTTATGAGGAATAGTTAATATGTGAAATGCTTTATATAGTGTCTACTATGTCATAAACTCTATTTAAGTGTTTCATTTGTTCAAAAAGGACACATAAGACCAACCCCCCTGCAGCACAACCAAGTAGAGCTGGAGCTGCCATTTTTCTCAAGAGACCATTAACAATTTTAATCCTTAAAAAAAGTCATCTAAAAAGTCTTTTGGGTGCAAGTGACAGAAACTCATCTCAAACTAACTGAAACTAACTGACAGGTTTTCCAGAAGGACTATGAATGAACCTGAAAGAAAAAGATCACGTTTGATGCTGAAACCTCTGGAGGCCAAGCTGCACTCAATGAACTTTACATGGAGGACAAAGATTATGAGCTCCATGTACCGTGCCATCATCAAATCTAACAAAAATAAACGTGTCATATAATACCAGACTATATTCAAACTTGCCACTTGGCTCAGAGATATCTTGTTATCTTTGAATAAAGGGCCAAACAAGGTGTAAAAAAATACATAGATGCAAATATTCTCACTGTCCTGATTCTGTGATAATCAGGGTGGGCTAAACATTCGCTATATTAGAAACCATACATGTGTCCCCAGATCTCGTTTTCCTCCCTAGGTCTGGTTTTTAGAATGCTGGTGATAAACTAAGCCTGATTTATTATATGACCATCCTGTATGGGAAAAGACTGTAACTCTAGGTATCTCTGGTCAACCTTAAGAGATATAGCAGGGGGCTATATCTGGTTGGCGTCCGTATCCCATATGGAGGGGCCTGGGTTTGATCCCCGGGACCTCCTGGTAAAAATTTAAAAAATATATAGAAGGTGCGTGGGCCGCCAGGCCCTGCGCGCGGGTGCACCATCAGTTCCCGCGAGCCACACAGCAAGATGATGACATAATAGGAGAGTGACACAAGGGTGAGGCAAGATGAGACGCACCGAAAAACCAGCAACTAAGGTTGCGCGGGCAGGATGCCTCTCTCCTACATCAGAGATTCCAAGGATTGAATCCCAGTGAAGACAGGAGGAGAAGGATGAGAAGAGAGGGCAGAAAATGGACACAGAGTTGCCCAGCGAATGGACACAGAAACAGCAAAAACGGGGGGGGAGGGGTGTAAAAATGGATAAAAGTAAATAAATAAATAAATCCTTCAAAAAGAAAGAAAGAAAAATACATAGATAATTCTAGGGGAATTATCAAATTTGTGAAACACAGACACAAGATTACAAACTTTAGCCAAAGACAATGACTAAAGATAGAAGCAGAAAGGAGATTTAGACCAACAACAAAGTATATCCAACCTTTGTCTGAGTTCCAGGGAGGTGGGACAGAGGATAAAATCTGAAATAAGGCCTTTCCATTTTCACTTGTTACTCTTCTCCACCCTATATCCCAAGGGGTTCTCTTGCTCTCTTGCTTCCACTAGGGTGTGGCAAATGGAGATTCCTGGTAAGCGATCAGAGGGAGGAAACAGCAAAGTTGTGATATTTATCCTCCTGGCTCCCTCCATGCATGGTTATCTTTCTCTTTTCATGCTTCTTCAATCAAAGGCTGCAACAGTTGTCAAATTGTCCACCTCCACCTGCCTGTCCCCCCTCCACACATACACAACTTCCTTCTAGTTTTTGTTAACACTTAGTTCCTTTGCCCCTTCAAGCCTGGGGATTTAACAATCTCCACCCCTACTGTGACTAGTCCTAGGATATCACCTGAGGATTTCCCCATACCATACTTACTTCTTTGTAAGTAGACCTTTCATTAAATCTTCTGCAAATTGCCATTGTTATCTCTAATTTTCTAGCATCCAATATGCTACACACTTATAAGAATTTCTCTTACATCTTAAATACACAACTTCTAGGGAGCTACACTAGTGCTAGAGAGAATAGCTCTCATTATGTTTTTCCTTTTAATAATGACTTGGAATCATATTGTCAACTTTGAACATGATCCTACAGTCATTGATTTTCCACTGCATTTTAGGAACTAAAATTGTCTTGTGTTTTCATAAGTGATAAAAAGCAATGGCTGTGTGACCCTGGGAATTGGCTGGGTCAGTTTTGACACTTTTTGGACTGAAGTCTAGTAAATGGTGACAAATCTCTGGAGGGCTCTGTGTTACAAATGGATTTTTCTTTTGACAAAGAAATAGCACAGGAATGGTGATGCTTCTACAGCATTGAACTTTCCAATCCTAAATAGAGCTATTTTGGGCAATTGAGACACATCCCTTTAATATTTTTGACCCTTATGAACATGTTCAGGAATGTCTGCTTTGCTGTTTAAAAGGAACTAACAGAAAACTAGGTAAGTCTTCATGCACACTGTACAAAATGTGCTTTTAGTTGATTTGGCACCTGTATTACTCCTAAATGTTTATACTCAGAAGTCTTATTTTATTGACAACTAAAATGTTTAGCACATTGTGGTTCATTAATTCCCATTATACAATACATATTTATTATGTATCAGAAACCATTTTGTTTGGTGGAGACACAATAGTGAACAAATCAGACAGCTTACATTTTAATGGGGTGAGACCAAGAATACACAGAAGAAGTCAGTACATTTTTTATAGGATGCTAATTCTATAAAAAAGGGAGTTTGGTGAAATAAGGAGCAAGATCATCAGCTGAGAGTGAGATTGGGGACAGAAGGGTGGCAGTTTGAAGAGAGAGGAGAAGGTATGAAAGAGAGGTCTATGAGAGTAAGATTCTGAACAAAATAAGGATTAGTAGTGGGAATGCTGTGCATCATTAAGGGTCCATTCAGATCTGTGGTCAGATAAAGTAAGAACAGCTATGTGTTGTCTTGGTTCGGTCACATTCAGTTTCAGGGCTACAGTCATAGACTAGGTAGAGATTTGGATTCAACCAAGGATGAGACTTTGCAGGGGAGTATGATGAAAAGAAGAAGGGGAAGGGAGTTGAGGGCATATACAAGGGACTAATTGTGATGATGGACTCTTGGAATAAGTGGAATAAAGAGGGAAGCAAGAGCCTAAGAGCTGTGAGAGGAGGCAAAGATGTGGTAATATGACATCTCAGGATATGCTAGAAGTGCATTTCAGTACCTTTCCATTTATTGCCACTTCTGCTACATGGGAAGGGCTAGTTCTAGATTTAATATAGTAACAAGACAAATGTTAGAAGATACTATTTAGGGCTTCTCACAATGCCTTTAATATGATAAGGAAAACATTCAAAAGTCTTAAATGTGTTAAGAGTCAGAAGAAAATAATAATCGTATTATCCATCTCATTATCATATTGTGTCTACAGTCCTGAAAGCAGGAACATGTTTTTTAAAAAAAGCACTCAAAATAATTTTGCTTACTATAAATCACATCACTTTCATAATATGTTCTTTCACAATTTTGTCTTAAGTAACTAACATACCTAATTTATTTTGGCATATCTTATCTCCATTCTTATATATGGAAAGCACACGTTAAATAGTTTTTTTTTTTTACTTTTCCACCTGAATGCCCATTTTTGTGAATAAAGCAGTGGATTAGAAGGTGTGTGTGTGTGTGTGTGTGTGTGTGTGAGGGGGAGGGGGGAGAGAGAGAGAGAGAGAGAGAGAGAGAATGACAAGTGGAAGATGGCTAACTGCTCCCTTTGAAACTGTCTAGAATGACCTTCATCTTCTGATTTTAAACACATTTCCAAACATTTTAGAATTTTCCACAATTATATAGCAGATGGATTGCAATCATTAATTTAAAGGCATTATTTTGAAGACATGGGAGATTTGCATAAACTATTACTATCTCTTAGCAATAGAACATTTTAATAATATTTTTGAGACAAGCTGAGATTTCCCATAAGAGGCATCTTTTCTCCTAATGTCAGCTTAATGTAACTATGGAAAAAATGCTTTCAAAATTTAGTATATGAATGAGCCAACCTTCTGGTTGTCAATTCCCTTTCCCTCCACCCCTAAAGTAAAAGGTGTTACTACATTTTGTCATTGTATGACATCCTGTTTTCTTTAAGAGTTAGAATAATCCATATCTATGAGTGTTTCCGATTTTATGGAGTATTTACCACCATGGGAAGCAGGTTTTATTTATCAGATATAAAGTATGTTTGTTGATCAATGGTACTTATATATTCAAAAGATTTTACTAAATGATTATAATCACTTGAATAATTGGCTATCAAAATTACCAAATTATTATTTTTCTGTAAGCATGTTCATGTTTCAAATTAAAATCATTATATATTGTTACATTTCCATTTTGTTACCATCATGTTGAAGTAGTATTCATATTTGGAAACATCAATATATATATATAGATGTTTCATCAATATAGTTTTTATCTCAAAAAGTTGACTTCAAACACTTCAATTCTTCTATATTAGTTAGCAGCTTTAATTCTCTCCACCATCAACATGCTTGGAATAAATTTCTCTTATTCTGATATGCTCAGGTTATTGCAGAAATAGCTGCAGGGAACTGTCAACTGTAAAGAGACCATCATGGAATGACGGAAATCTTTATCCACTAAAGTACAAAGGAAACTGAGGTAGGTTGAATTATGTATCTCAAAAAACACTTGTTCTTAATCTTAATTTGCATTCCAGCATGTGTGAACCCATTGTAAATAGGATCTCTTGCAAAGGTTACATTAGATAAGGTGTGACCCAAATGAATGACTGTGGGCCTTAATCTGATTAACAGAGTTCATTATAGGCAGAAGAAATTCAGGCATCATCACCAAGTGCCACAAAAAGAAGCTGGAAGTGAATGGGAACCCAGAAGAGAAAGGAGAGGACATCGTCATTTGGTGGGAAAGCCAAGGAATCCAAGGATTTCCAGACAAACAGCATGCTATCAACCCTCGGAGGAAGTAAGTCTTCCAGCCTCCAAAACCTTGAGGCAATAAATTCTCATTGCTTAACCCAGCTCCTTTAATGGTATTTGTTATAGCTGCCTGGAAAACTAAGGAAAAATGATCAAGAAGTTTTCAAATCCAAAAAGGAAAAGGAGAAAATAAAAGAAAGGAAAAGAAAAGAGTAAAACAAAACAAAACAAAAAAACTAGCAAATCCTTTTGAGGGATTACCCAATTTAAATGGAGTATAATCATACAGCCAGAGTTAAAAACTTTTTTTAAATCTTGAAAAACTTGACTCTTAATTGTTTCACAATCATTTAATAATTAAAAACGAATTTGATCATTGAAGCAATGAATTTAACTCTATCAATGAGAGTTATTTTATGCATTACTAAACATTTAAAAAATCCACTCACTAAACTGCTTGGTAAATAGGCATAAAATTTCACTTCTTAAAAAGTGTTGGGCCACTGTGTTTTAGGATATTCTTTTATACAAATTGTCCTTTGGCAGGTCTACAAATTATATACACTAGGGCAATTTGGATGTAGAGAAATCTAAAAACACTTAAGAGAAAAAATGCAACTGACAAACATTAGCGCACTCTATCAGATAGAGAATGGGTTCAACTTACGTAGAAGAAAAAAAAAAATCAAATATCAGTTAATTAAACCTGAGAGGAGTTTATTTTTCTTCAGTATGGAAACTCTGGAAATAAATGATTGCTAGTGTTAGGATTAGCAGTTCCACAATGCCAGAAGTGAGATTTCTGATTCTTTTGGATTTTCGTTCATAGTTTTAAGAAAGATACGTTATCTGCAGTTAATAGTACCATACGTAGGCAAGAGAAAGGAACAAAGGCAAAGGGCAAAAAGGGCAAGCTGTATCTAACCTTTCCTGGAACTTTTCTGCAACTTCTATGCGAAGACTTGTGCTTACATCTGACTGGTGAGAATTATATTACATGTCCTCTATCTGAAATAAAAGCTAGGTAATTCAGTTCTGTAGCTTTGGCAAAACAAGCAAAATCTGGATTCTCTTAGTAAGGAAGAATGCAAAAATGATTATTGAGTATGTATTTAGAAATTCTGTCCAAGGACTAAAAACATTAGTACCCTGAATCAAGAAAGTAGAAATAAGTATTTCCATGTGTTATTACTAAGCAGCCCATTTCCTACTCTTATTTATAAAAGGCACACAAGATTAATGATCTAGAAGTATACTGGTGAGCAATAATTAGAATATATTAATTAGGAAAATGCAGAGGGACACGAGCCTCTAAACAATTGATAGTTTGAATGGTAGAATTGTGAACAAAGGTGATTAATAAAGTTGGATTTAGGGTTCCTGAGGCCCTAAGGTCTGGAGTGAAAATTTTCTCCATACTCAGGCCCCATATGAACATTTGAAATGTATTTTATTTTCCACAAATTTCATATTTCTTAAGACACAGTTGGTCACCAATAATCATTAATGGAGGGATTCATAAAATACTGTTCATCATTATGGTTCCAATTTAATATGTTCTCTTCAGGATCTCTATTTATATCAGTCAGGAGTTGGCAAACTTTTTCTCTAAAGGATATGTAGTAAATATTTTAGGCTTTGTAATCAGCATACTGTCTCATATGTTTTTTGCTGGATTTTTACAACCATTCAAAAATGTAAAAACCATACAAAACAGAATATGATGATATATATCTTTTAAGAAGAGTGAAAGCCATTATTTTGAGGATTATCTTGTGTGTTTTTTTTCATGTACTGCTTCCTCTGCTTGGATGCTACCTTCCTGTTTCTGTGGCTTAAGTAAACATAACTCACTTTTTTCACAAGAATTTCCACCTCGATTAAATTTGTCCTATTTTTTCCCTTCCCCTTATAACTAACTGGTTTCCCTTCATGGCTCTATTCTGCTCTGTACTTTTCTGTCAAAGCACCTGAAATGCTACTTTATTACATTCCACCCCCCCACCCCCCCGTCTTCTACTTAAGTAAAATCTCTGGGGACAAGTGGTACATCATTCATTGTGCATCCCTGGTATCTAGCAAAGTACTTGACAGATACTATATATTCATTAAGTGTCTTTTGAGGAGAGGAAGGAAGGAAGAAAGTTAGGGAGGGAGGGAGGGGTTAAAAGGGAGAGAAGGAGGGGACAGGGTGGAAGAAGGGAAGGTGGGAAGGAAGGAAGGAAGGGAGGGAGGGAGGAAGGAAGTTACATTTTCACACTGAAAATTTTTGCACTTAATTGAAAAGCAACTATTTGAGTGTAACATGTATATGGATCCACATTTTTATTTTTTAATAATTTCTATACAAATACAAACTTTTCCATCCATACTTCTTATCTTAGCCAAAGGGGTGCAATATGAGAGATTGGTTGGTCTTTATAAAGGGTATTTATTTGGAGTAGAAGTCCACAGTTACCAGGCCATAATGCATACGTTTCTTACCACACCAAAGTCCATTGCCCGTGTTGGAGCAAGACAGCTGCCGATGTTTGCCAGAGTTCAGGCTTCTTAGGTTCCTCTCTTCCTGGGGCTGCGTTTCTCTCCAGGCTTAGCTCCTCTCGTTCCTCCACAAGGTCAGCTGTAGACTATTAGGCTTTCTAGGCTTTGCTTCTCTCCACAAGGCCAGCTGTGAACTCTCAGGTGAATGGCTCGTCTCTATCCTGGGGCCTTCTCTCCAACATCAAAACTGCTTCAACTCTGTTCTTGCCTTGCCTTTTATATTTGATTCCTTTACCCACCAAGGGGTGGGGCTCAACGCCCTACTGACATAGCCCAATTAACTACCTAATCATAACTTAATCATGCCCAGATTAGCATACCAGTTTACACGCATAATCCAGTATATATTTTTGGGATTCATAATTATATCAAACTGCCCAACAGCCACACTTTTTTATTTCTTGAAATATTTTAGATAGCAATCTACTTTCATCATTAAAACTTGGTGACCACATTCAGTATTGAGTTATATGTAGATTGTAGAACTGTAATGCCTGTTTCCATTGCCAACTTGCATGTTATATAATCTTGAAAAAGTCACTTGGTAATTTTATGTACCATTAACCCCTTACTTCAAAAGGAATAATTATGCCCCTGATGGAAATATGGTGAAAATGATAGTAGTGATGATGATGATGATGATGACAATGATAACAAACATCTTTTGAAAAGCTTTTGCCAGGCGCTTCACTAAACATTGTACATACTTGAACACACATCATCTAATCCTCTTAAAAACCCATGATTGGCATCCCCATTTTACAAATTTGAAAATTCAGACACAGGAAGTTTAAGTAATTTGCCAAGTTCACCAATATAACAATTGGTAAAAAAGGGATTTGATCCCAGATCTGTCTGAAGCAAAACAAGTGGGCTTAACAAATCACCAAGCAATTAGGTAATGGCATCTGCAGGGTAAACTCATGTCCCAAAGGATTATTATTTTGTTTTCTTCAGAAAAACATGATGTTTTCTTTTGTAATTTATCCATAGTTTATTGTTTTATGAAATATAAATGTTTAATATTTATAGGATTATTAATTTACTTTGAAGAGAGGAAATTAAATATTAACAGCTATTTTAACCATATCAGCCTAACTCCTAGGGGGGGAATTATTTTATGTATCAATTGGAATTATAGCCCCTTTGTTTAGTTCATTTCAAAAGATTACTTAAATGCATAAACCTATAAAGAGATCAAGTAAAATGGAAGGAATGATATTTAAAGTTTTATGCTTACCAGAAATAACAATTGCATGGTATCTAGAATGGAGAGATGTAAGGCTTGATAAATTCAAATTCATGTATTTTGGTTAATATAAATCATTCATTTCTTTCAATTATTGATGTCCAATATTATACTGCATACTGTAGGTGGCATTTATTCCTTTGAGGTTAAACATGTTGAGAAATAAAATAGCTGCTTGACAGGGAAAAGATGCTGCAGCTAAAATAGGAATTTAGGAGCTAGGCACTGCTGTTGCTCTTTGCTAGGAAAATCAAATAGATAAATATGTATCGTAGAGATTTTCTGTCTAGGGGAAATTCTTTCATCTACCTGCCAATACCAGATCAGAAAGTCAAGGACTTACCATCACACAAGACATGACAAGAAAAAACATTTTTCTCTAAATACATTGCTAAGCAGCATGAATATTAATAGCTAATGAAATACCAATTCTAATTTGCAAGGAAAAAGTTCATGCTATTCTTCATGTTGTAGGCTTGGTGAAAACAGCAATTGATGAGAACCTTGTAGACTACTTGAGTAAGCTAGCTAAGAACTTTATTGAACAATATTACCCTACTTATAATAAAGGTAAAATCCTCTTTTTTTGTCAATGGATAGTTGAGAGAATAGAAAACAAAGTATTTTCTCTTGTTAGGCAATATTTGATCTTTAGGCCACTTTTAAGCCTCAATTTTGCATACTACTCTTCTAAGCTTTATACAATAGCATCCTTTTCTCTCAAAACAGGGAGGACAGTATTTTTCCACTTTTTCATCTTTGAAGAGATCATTTACAGTGTAGCTTAATTATCTGAGCTGTGGCTTAAAATTCCATTAGATAAAACCGGCACAAAAGTTGTTTCATTGTACTTTGGGGAGACACCATCTGTTTTCCCATGGATCACCATCTCTGATGTTGGAGTGCTGTGTGGTACAATTGAGGAAGCATTGGATTAAAAACCACAAGGCAGAGTGTGGTTTTCTGGTGATGGTGCCAAAAGCATTGACCTGTATAAGTTCTACAGCTCAGTTTGTGAAATTGGGAGCTGTCACCATCACTTAAGAAACAGGCTTAACAATCTACTCTATCTGGTTTACAAGCAACTTAGATTCATAAAATTTTGGAGAACTAGAGATTTGAATCATCATCTGGTTTGACTATTTCATTTTACTGAAGTGGAAATGTGGCCAGTGGGACTCGGTAACCCACAAAGACTGGAAGAAAGAAATATGAATCTTCCAAATGGGAACAGGGACTAGAAAAGTAGAAAAAAAAATAGACATGAGAATTAAAAAAACCCTAAGAACTTAGTTTAGTAGCATAGTAGTCCACATATCTCAGTAGACATCATTCATATTATTAACAATGAAAATCTTTAGTCCTTTTGAGAAGATTGACATGCTGTTCAGTGCTCACCTATTAATTTTGAAGCAATTAGTTATGTTTTTTAGAACGTTACTCACTGAAATGGTTAAAGTAATAAGTCTTGCTTTTCAAGACAAATAGATAATTCATTTATTGGAATACAATATTCCATGTTTCTATATCATAAATTAAAGGTTGAATTTATAGGTATATAATCTTGTCAATCCTGAATAAAACACAAAATATTAATATGAAAGTACAAGGGATTGTTATAGACAACATTGTCATAGAAAATCTAGTAGGGTAATGGGTGAATTGTGTCTGAGACTAAACTTCTGAACTCTATATAATACGAAATATGTATGCATATTTAACATAAAGAAAAAAATTAACAGGCATAATAATAAAGAGACATTTCTACTGACTGCATAGCTATATGTAAATACTTTTAAACTATAATAAAATGTCATCTGTAAATAAGTGTTCCATATCCAGTAACACAATTATTTTAATGCTTATATAAATGAACTTCAAGTTTGCTGGTGTTCTATAATCTTCCCACTGTGATTTTAAAAAATTTTCTCCCTTCCTAGGACCGTCTTACTCATCAGAGGTTTCAATATAATAGTAGAATGAACTATATTCAAGATCATACACATATTCCATTTTCCAAACATTTAGTGAATTTTCCCGCTCTCTGTTCCACGGAAACAGCATTGATACTTGATTTCATTATTTAATGCTGTTTCAAATTTTAAAATATTTTTTCTTATCCTGATTTAAGGTTTAGAAATACCATATTAAAAAGACTCACCAAATTTAGCAAAAAACTATTGCCAAAACCACAGCCAGTTATAATTTGCAGACCCAGTCAGTCTAAGAACTCTGGGATATCAGGGGGAAGTTACCAGCAATTCTAGCGGCAATCCTGTCACAGGACTTAAATGTAAGAGTAGGATAGCCACTTTGGTACGGAGAATTATGATAACAAATTACCTGAATTGAAGTTTTGTAGACAAGGGAGTAAAATAATAGTTTTCTCAGCCTTAGGAAGCAAGGAAAGGGGGAAATAGAAGCTGAGACCAGAAGACAAGTAACTCACTTCTAGGTAGAAAAGGAACTAAAACAATATCCAGCTCTCCTCTTTTTTTACTGGCAAGGTTAACTTTTAAATCGGCACAAGATTATGTCACTAAAATATTATTTAACCTAGGCCTTTATAACTTCTTTTAAAGGGTAAATTGTGGTGTAGGGAGTAGGAGGGATGAATTGTTCCTCCAAACACAAGAATTGCAGAGCCTGGGTGGAATTAGTTCAACAGTGATGTGTAGGAAGATCAGGGAGCCTTGGGGTCAAGGCCAGAGTCACTGAACAAGGAGGAGGAGAACAGCACAATTATGGCAACAGTGAAGATTGACAGTAGTGATTAAGGACTAGCGACTACAGAAAAAGAAGCACTCTGGAAACTCCCAAGTACAAATCAAATCATTAAAATCAGATGGGGGGCTTAAAGCACATTTAACAAGGGGTCAGATGTATATTTAACATAAAGAACAAAACTAATTAACAGGCATAATGATAAATAGACATTTAGGGCCTTGTAGTCTACTTTAACGTGGTTTGGAGGGCTTTGAGACAACATGTGAAAGGATATGAATTACACATTAACACAAACATTGCGACTGCTTTGCTTAAAATCTAACCAACTGTCAAACCTACACCACCTAACCAAATAGTAACACTACCCTCCTGGATTGACAACCACCATACCAAGGAAACGAAAGAGCCTACAACTGCAAGCAAGAGAGTCCCATCCATTGGCTGTATGGGATCGAAGCCCACTCTCAATTAGAGGTGGAGTGGACATCACTATCCCAAAATCCTCAGGATTGGGGAATGAACTATGGACTAGAGTGGACTTACTGGTATTCTACTATAGACTTGTTGTGATTCTAGCAATGGAAGAAATTGCAACACTGATGTGAAGGCAGGGCCTGCTGGAGGCTCAGGGGCAGGGGAAAAGAAAGACAGGTGTAAAGAGGGGGCTTTTTCAGGACTTGGGAATCGTCCTGAATAGCATTGCAATGGGAAATATATGCCATTATATATCGTCTCATAGCCTGCAGAATTGTGTGGGAGAGAGTGTAAACAACAATGTGAACTTTGGTCCATGCTCAATGGCAGTGCCCCAGGATGCATTTATCAATTGCAATTAATGTGCCACACTTAGGAAGGATGTTGCTTATGTGGGAGGGTGTGGGAGGTGTGGGGAGCGGGGCATATGGGGATCCCTATACTTTTTATGTAACATTTGTGTAATCTAAGTATCTTTAAAAAAAATATATATATATATGTATATACATACATTTATACATATATAAAATCTAACCAACTCCAAGAGTAGAAATGGAGACCAACGATGAGGCTATTGCCTTAAATTAGCCAAGATGATGATAAAATTCAGACTTTGGGAAAGTATAAGGGGCTCAACAGTCTCTCTCCTAGTGAATCAACTATAACTAGTGAACATTATTTTTTTTTTTTTAATTCATTTATAGTCTTTGGAAAATTAACTGAGGGCATAGAGCAAGTGAAGAAACATTTATTAAGAAAATTTAATAAGTTTTGGTAAGGATAGCAAGTTTGTGGCATTTGAGGCATGACCCATTCCCTTCTCTACCTGTCCCAGCTCAGAGTTATGGAAGCCTACCCCAGGTGGGTACAGCCAAGAATATTGTGCTCCATATTTCCTCAGCTCCCAGTCTAGGGATACAATTTTTCCATGGAAGTGGCAGACCACCAGCATTTCTCATCTTTCCAGTTCCATATTTCTATGTTCTATCCCAAGTAAGAGCAGATGGTACGTAAGAGTTTTCTTCCTCCAGGTAGCCCCCACTCATAGGGCATAAGATGTGCCCCAGGTGCAGGAGGCTGAGAATGCTGAGGCCCTGATTGCCCTTGCTGCAACTCAATCATAGGGTCGAGGTTCCGTGCCAGGAGAGGCAAACTGAGAAAACCAGAGACTGTTTTCCCCACCTAGCACTCTGTTGAAAAATGCAGGGTGGTTTCACCTTCAGCTCCACAGCAGTAGTACAGAGGTTTTGCTCATGTAAGAGGTAGACTATACGAAGAGAGAGCTCCAAAGTTCTCCCCAAGAGAAATGATGTTAGTTGGAAGATAGTGTGGGGAAATCTAAGCCTAAAAACCTCTCAAAAACAATAGCAATTTCAGTGGTAAGCAATTAGGAGGCATCTGTTATCCCCATGATAGCAACAGGATAATCATAGGCCAAACTGAAGTTTACTGGAGAGAACCAGGGGAAGAGACAGGTAAGAAAAGTACCCCTGGAGTCAGAACAGGCCTGTTGGTTTCTACTCAAAGACTATTCTGGCAAAGGGGAGCAGATTTTATTGGATTAGACTGTGAACCAATTTGGACCCTAAGGCATCCACAAAATTTGACTTTTCTGTAAATTAAAGCTTTTTTAAAGATAAAAGCAAAAGAAGTAAGACTCTGGGGGAATATATTGAAGAAATTATCACTGTACATAAAAGATCTTACAGTGATGAAAGTCACAATGAAAATTTATTTTATTTTATTTTTGTATTTTATTTATTATTGTTTTATTTTATTATTTTTATTTGTTTATAGTTTTTGCTTTGTTTTGGGGGAGGTTTTGGATCACAGATGGGTCACAACTGTGGCAGGGGAGGATCACTGGTGTGGGATGTCAGTGATGGGGGTATGTGTGTGGAGGGGTGCACCTGGGGCATGCCTCTATGGCATAGGAATATGTTCAAGTGGTCATGGGGCTCTGTCTTTGTGGGTGGAGACCCACAAAATAACCAAAAAAATATCGAATTCCTATCTTGGCAAGTACTGCTACATTCTCTAATAGAGTGGCAAGAATCCCCTCAGTACATGAGCAGTGTCTAGAGAAAGAGGACAGACCAATATGATAGGCCCTTGATATTGATGGTTGTACTTTTGAACTTTTTCTTGTGAAATTAAAACTTAGCATAGTATTATATATTGTCTAAGAGTTACTTCCTGAAAGCTTCTTTGTTGCTCAAATGTGGCTTCTCTCTAAGTCAAACTCAGCATATAAATGCATTACTTACCCCCGTCCCCCGACCCCAGCATGGGACAGGACTTCTGGGGATAAGCCTACTTGGCAATGAGGGATAATCACCAAGTACCAATTAGTGATGCATTTTGAAAAAGACCTTGACCAAAAGGGGCAAATACTAAATACAAATGAGTTTCTATGGCTAAGAGATTTCAAAGTGAGTCAGGAGGTCATTTCAGAGGTTACCCTTATATATGTCTCAGCAGGATCTCATTGACTGCCACAATTAACAGTGCCTCAAACAGCAGGGTTCCTGAGGCTCTAGAGACATCTAGACACTATACACAGAGCAGCCAATCTCAGAAATTTGGCAACCTGTCAGTGAGCTTTGCTTTGGAGTATATGATCCTCAATGTACTAGAGTTGGATTCATTTATAATTTCCCTACACATGGGTCTTTTACCCCTTTTATTTGAACATATAATTAGCACTATACTCATTAAATACATATCTCAGAGATTTAAATCTTCAATCTGTTCTTATGCTGGTTGAGCCCCAAATATCAGCAGAGTTGCAATACCTACTCTCCAGTTCATTGAACTCACCCAGGACAACTAACAAAAGGATAATGATGGACAACAACCCCCATCCAAGAAAGTTCCATCCATTTGCCCCATGGGAACTAAGGTCCCTTTCAATCAGAAACAGAGTGGGCATTAGCATCCCCAAATCCTCAAGATTGAGGAATGAACACACATAAGGTGGGAATGCAAATATGGACTAAAGTAGCCTTATTATTCTAGCAATGGAAGAGCTTATATCATTGATATAAGGGCAGTGGCCACCAGTTCTGAGGGGAGGGAGAGGGAAGAATAGGGGTAACATGGGGCATTTTTTGGACATTGGAATTGTCCTGCATGACATTGCAATGCCAGATACAGGCCATTATACATTTTGTCAAAATCTATAAAATTGTGCAGTTTAAAGTGTAAACTATAATGTAAGCTATGGTTAGTAACAATGCTTCAGTATTTGTTCATCAATTTTACAAATGTAACACACTAATGAAAGATGTTAATGAGGGAAAGTGTGGGAGGGGGAAGAGGTGGGGTATATGGCAGTTCCCTGTATTTTTGATATAACATTTATGTTATCTAAAGCTTCCTTAAAAATAAAATATAAAATAAAGTAATAAATAAAAAGCAATAAAGCCTACATCAAAGAAAGACAGGAAAGTGTGACTTTTATGCAGGAAAAAATTAATCAAGCAATAGAAACTGCCTTTGTATTAGCAGACAAATACTTCAAAATATATTCCAAGAACTAAAAGCAAACCATGCTTTAAAATGTAGGGAGGTATGATTACAATGTCTCATCAAAATAGAGACTATCAAGAAAAAGGCAGAAACTCTAAAATGAGCCAAAGGGAAATTTTGTAGGTGAAATTGAAATAACTGAAATGAAAAATTTCCTAGCAGGGCTATATAGTAGATTTGTGCTAGCAGAAGAAAGTTTCAGTGAACTTGAGGATAGATGAATAGAAATCATGGCATTGAAGAAAAGAGAGGGAAAAGAATTAAGAAAAATGAACAGAGCCTCAGAAAAACATTTGACGATTAGTACATCAATATACATGTAATAGGAGTACCAGGAGAGGAAAGAAAGATGCACAAATGGTATTTAAAGATATAATACCTGAAAAGTGCCCAAATTTGGTGGAAAATATCAATCCACATATTGATGGTTAATTTCATGTGTCAAATTGGCTAGGTTATGGTGCCCAGTTGTTTGGTCAAGCAAACATTTGCCTGATTATTAAGGTGAGGGCATTTTTTGGATTTATATCTTTTTCTTACTATTTATGTGTGGATTGTACGATATATTAAAGATATCTCAATAAATCTGAAAAAAGAGATACAGTAGTAACTTGTAGTAAGATCATAGAAGTAGAAGGGTTAAGAATTGATCAGAATCTAGATATGTTTCCAAGCAGAGGCAACAGATTGGATGAGAAAAAAAGAGGTGTAAGATGAAGCCAATATTATTAACTTAGAAGGATGCAATTGACATTAAGCTTGCGGATAGAGATATTAGGAGTTTAATCTTTCAGTTCCTATGCAAATATTTTTTTAACTTAATGACAGAATAAATGTGAGATATATTATACAGAATTACCTATATTTCTTATTTCTAGTAGATATGCTAGAAAGCTTCAAAAATGGCTTCCAGTGATTTCTGCTACTTGGTATTCACTCCTTTATGTAATCTCCTCAGGCAAATTGTGGCTGAGCCCAGTGACTCATAAGTAGGATATGGTAAAAGTGATGGGATTTCACTTCTGATGTTAGATATTTAAAAACTGTGAATGCATTCACTCTTTCTCTTTCCCTTTCTCTGGACTGTTTTAGCCTTGCACTGAGAAGCCAACTGCCATGTTGTGAACTGCCCTCTGATAGGGCCCACATGATGAGGAACTGACACAGTCAACAGCCAGTGAGGAACTGAATCCTGCCAAGAACCAAGTGAGTGAGGTTGACAGTAGATCCGCCCTTCAGTTGAGCCTTGAGTTGACGGCTACTTCAACCGAAGTCATACTTGGCTTCCTGACCCATGGAAACTGTGAGGTAATTAATCCGTGCTGCTTAAAGTCACAAGTATTTTGGGGTAATTAGCTACTTAGCAATAGATAATTAATGGAGTATTTTACATAGATACTTATACTACATTGCTGATCTCTCACAGAATCCATCAAAGGCTCATGTATTATCAAAAATGTTTTAAATTTTTCTATACTGAAGCATTGTAACTAACCATGGACTATAGCTTACATTCATATGCCATATGTTTTGAAATTTTAAAAATGTAAACTTAATCATTTATGCCCATGTAAGTGTCCACTCCTCTTGGTGTACAGACTGTTTTATTATTATTGAACCTCCAAAATACACTGTTTACTCCACAGCAAGCTTAACTTTAAATCAATATTTAGTCATGGTTTTATTTGAGATTAAATATTCTTATCTTCTCTTAGATTTCCAACCTATTAAACATCCCATTAATTATATGATTATCACTTTTCCCTACATCTTGTATTTGTTGCACAATGCAAGGCATTATATTACAAATTTAATAAAGCTATAGATGAAGCCCTCCTCTCAGATCAAGTTCACTGTGCCATTAATTGAATTATCATATTCCTTATATACTTTTATCCTTAACAAATCAGTTTTATTGATACATATTAATAAAGCAAAAATCTATTCAAAGTGTACAGTCAATGGTATTTGGTGTAATCACATATTTCTGCATTCATCACTTCAATCATTCTTAGAGCACTTTCATTATTCCAATTATAATAATAATAAACAAAAAGAAACAAACAAACAAAACTCGTCATCTCTCAATCTCTCTACGCTTCTCCTGCCATAGATAGCTGCTATTCTTTTTCCTTCTCTCTATGCAATATCACCCATATTCATGTTTTACATGAGGTTTTGTTATCTTATAGAGTCCCATGTTACAGTTTAGCTTTCCTTCTAGTAATATACATGACTTTAGACTTTCCTTTTCCCTTTCCCTTACAATAGTACTGTTAGTTACAAACACCATGATATGCTTTAAGCATCTCTATTCATTTCCAAAGATTTCAAAACGACCTTTAACCAATTCTGCACAGATTAAGCCTTAACTTTCCATTCTCTACCTTCCTTCTATTTTCTGGTTGCCTATATCTAATTATTAACTCCATAAGTTTACACAATACATTTAGTTCATAATAGCACAATAACACAGTATTTGTCCTTTTGTGTCTAGCTTGCTTCACTCAATATAATGTCCTCCAGGCTTATCCATGTTGTCATATACTTCACAACTTCCTTTATTCTTACCGCTGCGTCATATTGCATCATGTGTATACACCACAATTGGTTGATGGACACCTGAGTTGTTTCCAGCTTTTGACAATCATGAATAATGTCACTATGAACAATGGTGTGCAGATGTCTGTTTGTGTCTCTGCTCTCAGTTCTTCTGGGAATATACCTAATAATGGTATTGCCAGGTCACATGGCAAATCCTTAGGAACTGCCAAACCATCCTCCACAGTGGCTGGACCATTCTACATTCCCACCAACAGGGAATAAGCATTCCTATCTCTCCACATCCTCTCCAACATTCACAGTTTTCTGACTTTTTTCTAAAAGGTATGAAATGATATTGCATTGTAGTTTTGATTTGCATTTCCCTAATCACTAGTGATGCTGAACAATTTTTCATGTGTTTCTTTGCCATTTGTATTTCTTCTTTGTACAATTTTCTTTTCAAGTCTTTTGCTCAGATTTTAATTGGGTAGTTTGACCTTTAATTGTTGAATTGTATGATCTCTTTGTATATTATGGATATTGTACCCTTATCAGATATGTGATTGCCAAATATTTTCTCCCACTGAGTCATGTGCCTTTTCACCCTTTTGACAAAGTCCTTTGAGGTGCAAAAGTGTTTAATTTTGAGGAGATCCCATTTATCTATTTTTTTTCTCTCATTGCTCATGCTTTGGGTGTACAGTTTAATAAACTACCACTACCACAATATCTTGAAGATTCTTTCCTACATTTTCTTCTAGGAGTTTTATGGTTGTCACTTTTATATTTAGGTCCTTGATCCGATTTGAATTAATTTTTGTAGAAGGTGTGAGATATGGGTCTTCTTTCTCTCTTTTGGATATGGCTAGCCAATTCTTCCAGCACCATTTGTTGAATAAATTGTTTTGGCCAGGCGGGAAGGGCTTGACAGCCTTGTCAAAAATCACTTGACTGTAGATGTGAGGGTTTATTTCTAAGTTCTTGATTTGGTTCCATAGATCAATGTGTCTGTCTTTATGTCAGTACCATGCTGTTTTTACCACTGTAGTTAGGTAATATGTTTTAAAGTCAGGAAGTGAGAGTCCTCCAACTTCATTCTTTTTTATGATCTTTTTGGCTATTCGGGACCCCTTAGCCTTCCAAATAAATTTGATAATGGATTTTTCCACTTCTGCAAAAAAGGCTGTTGGGATTTTTGTTAAGATTGCATTAAATCTGTAAATCAGTTTGGTTAGAATTGACATCTTAATGATATTTAGTCTTCCAATCCATGAACACAGAATGTTCTTCCATTTATTTAAGTCTTCTTCAGTTTCTTTTAGCAATGTTTTGTAGTTTTCTGCAAATGTTTTGTAGTTTGTAGGGCCCTTTATGTCCTTGGTTAAGTTTATTCCTAAATATTCGATTGTTTTAGTTGTTATTATAAATGGATTTTTTTTCTGATTTCCTCCTCAGATTGCAAATCATCAGTGTATAGAAACATTATTGAGTTTTGTGTATTAATCTTGTATCCCACCACTTTGCTGAACTCATCTATGAGTTCTAACAGCTTTTTTTTTTGTGGATTTTTCAGGAGATTCTATATATAGGATAATATCATCAGTGAAAGTGAAAGTTTTACTTTTTCCTTTCCTATCTGGGTATGTTTTATTTCTTTATCTAGCCTAATTGCTCTAGCTAGAACCACTAGCACAATATTGAATAACAATGGTGACAGTGGGCATCCTTGTTTTGTTCCTGATCTCAGTGTTAGCTGTAGGTTTTTCATATATGCACTCTACCATATTAAGAAAGCTTCCTTCTATTCCTATCTTTTGTAGTGGTTTTATCAAGAAAGGGTGCTGTATTTTGTCAATGCCTTTTCTGCATCAATTAAGAGGATCATGAGATTTTTCTTCTTCAATTTATCAATATGGTTTATTACACTAATTGATTTTCTTCTGTTGAACATGCACCCTTGCATACCTGGAATAAAACCCACTTAATTGTGGTGTATAATTCTTTTAACGTGCTTTTGGATTCAGTTTGCAAGTATTTTGTTAAGGATTTTTGCATCTATATTCATTAGAGATATTTGTCTGTAATTTTCTTTTTTTGTAATATCTCTATCTGATTTTGGTACTTAGGGTGATGTTGGCTTCATAAAATGAGTTTGATAGTGTTCTTTCCTGTTCAACTTTTTGGAAGAGCTTGAGCAAGACTGGTATACCATCTTTGAATGATTGGTAGAATTCTCCTGTGAAGCTATCTGGTCCCCATCTTTTCATCTTTGGAGGTTTTTGATAACTCTTTCAATCTCTTCACTTGTGATTAGTTTGTTGAGGTCTTCTATTTCTTCTAAGGTCAGTGTAGGAGGTTTGTGTGTTTCTAGGAATTTGTCCATCTCCTCTACATTGTCTAGTTTTTTTGGAAACAGTAGTCATAGTATCCTCTTATGATCTCTCTTATTTCTGTGCGGTCAGTGGTAATGTCCCCCTTCTCATTTCTGATTTTATTTATTTGTGCCTTGTCTCTTTTTTGTCAGTCTAGCTATGGGTTTATCAATTTTATTGATCCTCTAAAGAAACAACTTCTGGTTTTGTTGATTTTCTCTATTGTTTTTTTTTTGTTATTGTTCTCAATTTCATTTATTTCTGCTTTAGTATTTATTATTTCTTTCCTTCTGCTTGCTTTGGGATTGGTTTACTGTTCTTTTTTTTAGCATTTAGTTAAATCTTTGAGTTTAGCTCTTTCTTCTTTTTTAATATAGGCACTTAGGGTTATAAATTTTCCTCTGAAGAGTGCTTTCACTGTTTCACTGTATCCCATAAGTTTTGATACGTTGTGTTCTTGTTTTCATTTCTTTTGGCTTGGTTTGGGATTAGTTTGCCGTTCTTTTTCTAGTTCCTCCAGGTGAGCAGTTATATCTTCAATTTTAGCTCTTTCTTTTTTTTTAATGTAAGCATTGAGGGTAATAAAATTCCCTCTCAGAACTGCCTTTTCAGTGTTTTGATATATTGTGTTCTCATTTTCATTTGTCTCAAGATATTTGTCGAATTCTCTTGCAATTTCTTCTGTGACCCACTGATTGTTTATAAGTGTGTTGTTTAATCTCCACATATTTATGAATTTTTCCTTTTTCCATCTAATGTATTTTTACTCTCATCTGTCATTTCTTTCATTACCATAAGGACTGTTACTTTTCTTTGCAAGCTTTCAAATCATTCTTTTTGCTTACCCAGTGACTTCTTAATATCCTTTATTTCTTTAGTGATTTTAAAAAAAAATTATTTGAAGTTATTTAGGAGAGTTTTTGTGAAGTGATTTAGGAGATTGTCTTAAAACCTGTATCTCCAGATATTTGGTTAGTTCCTTTGACTGGGCCATCTCTCCCAGTTTCATAGTATATCTTGTAATTTTTTGCTGATGTTTAGGCATCTGAATTGATGAATTTACTCTGATGGCCAATTTATCTTTCTTTCCTATTTTTTCCCCCACAGCTCTTCTTTGCTATTTGTTTCAACTTATCCTAAGTCTTTAAAATTGCCCAGCTTAACTTATCAAAATCAGGTCAGGGACTCTCCAATGGGGTGCAGATTTTCTCCCAGGGATAGGATACAGAGAGTACCATAAACAGTTTTTGTCCATGCAATCTCCAGACTGGTCAGCAAATGACACTCATCAGCACACCTTTCCACAGTGGTGTTTCAGTCTCTGCTTTCCTGTGTTCTCCAGATTGGAGATTCAAAGCAGGCTCTGCTGGCTGAATTCACTGAAGAGAAGTCTCCAGACTGCCCTCCCTTTTTCCTTGAAATAGCTGACAGGGAGGAAGATGTCTGTTCTCCTCTCAGTTGGCTGCAGTGAGCCAGGGGTTTTATCCCAACTTAATATCTTAGGGGACTGGAAGGGGAGCCCTCCCTGCTGCCATGGGGACTTGGTTACTCACATTTGTCATTTCAGCTTCTTCGTCTCTCTGTCCCTTACCTTCCTGGGAGTTGTCCTGGTCTGCTGACCCCCAAAGCAAGTCTCTCGGGCAGCTTTTGGTTCTTTCTTCATTGTTTTTGTGAGAACATTGATCTCTGCCTGTTAGTCCATTGTCATCTTCCCACAATCCTCCCTCCTTATATACTTTTAATAAGAACATTTGCTACATAGCTGATTCAATGTGTAGTCCATTATGACACTTAAAGATTTTCCATAGCTGCTCTTTGAAAAGTTTATGTTTTTATAAGAACATCAAATGTCAGAATTTTCTCTTCACATTAATTGTGTTTAATTATGAAAAAGTTATAGAGTTATAATATATGTAATATTGTAAAAGCAGAATTAAAAAACATGTCTTTATTTCAAGAATCCCTCAGTTACTTAGTCATGAATAAGATACTTGACTGTTCAGTAAAATATCAAGAAAAAGTCACAAAATTATTGAAAAAGTTAGTATTGAAGACAAAAAGTTGATTCTATGTCTTCAGGATATTTTATGGTCTGCTATTGGTGGGCTCAATTCACTTGGAAATTATAGTGACATCTATTTGTAAAACTTAAAACAACAAAACACCATTTCTTACTTCTTCCACAGGTCTATTTTGGAATAAGAATAAATAATTCAGTTTTATGCTTCAAGAATTCTTCTTTATGTGACTGAAAATGAGCTATAGGCCAAACCAGGAATGAATTTTGGTAACTTTTTCATCAAGCACTTTTATGTTGTACAATGTTTCTAATTTTCTTTGGTCTTTATTTGTCTGCTGTTATCTTTGCAATCCTGTTTCTATTTAGTAGCATACTCAAGCAACTGTATGGCAACAAAGATCTATGATTTGTTAAAGGAAAAAGAACCATTATTTTTTAAATTCACTCCACTGCCACAACAAGTATAGTACCTTGAAATTGTAATTAGACTTATCATTTGATTAGCACCCTCTATGTACACTTACACACACATGCACATAACCACAAAGCATACATATTCATGGGTTAAGTACAACACATGTTTATACAGATACACACACACATAGGCTTACACACTCACACTGCAAACATATGTGTTCATGGATTAAGCATGAACTATATTTTCAAAAAAAAAAAAAAAGGTTATTATAGCATGTTGAAGGGTAAACAAGCAACCTTGTATTGCACTTCTCTCATGATTTTTAGGCATGTAACAACCGATCTTGAACTCTATCTAAAGAAAGTTTAGAGGAATTCCACAAATAAAACCATTCCAATCAATGGTTTAACTATTTCTGAAATATCAACATGAAGAAATTAATATGTCACTTGAATCATTTTGTACATTTTATGAGAATAACTATCCTTTTGAGACTGATAATCCTTCTGCCAGCCAGGGTCATACCAGGGAAGAGTTAGGAATGCCAGGATAGATTTTAAAAAGGCATTTAAACACTTTGGAGTTTTATGAATACAAACTGGTCATTTAGGTTGAAGATCTCTTTTAGCAATTGCTTCAATTGCAGTCAGATTTATATTTTTAGATGTTCATCCCAAATTTGTGAACAAATGTTGTCAATGATCACAGAATTTTACAGCTGGCATTGATCAGTGGCATTATCTGGTCTAGTGGTTATGGTTGGCAGATGAGTTGATATAAATCAATTAACTAAAAACTTTGTAAATTAAAGAATGAAAAAGTGAATCCCTACCCTCTCAGAGGAGAAAACAGACGTTAAGACCTTAAAAGAGTTGCTGAGATTCTATAACTTGTCATTGGCAGTCAGGACTAAAATTTTGCCTGCCCATATCTTATATGATGATTTCCCTATCCTATACTATCCCAGTACTGTTGATAGGTGAAGGGTCACGTGCATATAGAAAGATAATAATTTAATAAGAAATAAATATATGTCTTGCATCTCTGGACAGCACACATATCATCATGTTATGTTTAAAATATAGGTGGGATTCTGAGTGTTATCACTTAAAGAATCCTGAGAAGTTTTACTGAGCTAAACACAAAGAAGAAAAGGACAATGTCATTTCAGTATGTGTTTAACTTACTTCATTTTAGTTGCATTATTTTGACCATGGAACATGTAATAAGTTGTTTTATTTATTTATTTATTTTTACCAAATATGTCTATAGGCTGCAGTCTAGCTCCCAGCCACGCTGACTAAACAAATGTAATTGTTCTGAATGGACTTTAAATAGCTTTCAACATTTCATTACAAAGCAATTACATCTGAGTCTTTCCCAGAGCTCTCAGCATGGCTTTTAAAAAAGAAATTACACAAACAGGTGAAATCAACCATTATGAAATATAGCCTACATGCTTAAAAAGCCAGGCTTCAAGGTAGGAGTGGAATAGGAGAGATTTACGCCATGATAAACACGGTTTATTTTGAAGGTAACTGTACTGAGGGAATTCAAGCATGCTTACTCAAGGTAAATTTATTTTTTGAAAAGAGAAACATTTGCTTAATTTAACAATGCCCTGAAGCAGTGCAAAATTTATTAGGCATTCTCTATAGGTGAAGTGTAGACCAGTGGTCTTGTAAATCCATATTTAAAAATATATATATTTGGTTTTCTGAAAACAAGATATAACAATATACTATTTGTTATGGATTAAACTGTATGTCCCATAAAGCTATGTTCAAGTCCTCATCCTCAATCCCAAGTCTCCTGAATATGATCCTATTGGAAATAGGATCTTTGAAGATGTTCTTAGTTAATAATAAGAAAAACTAGATTCAAATGAGTCCTAATTCAATATGCCTGGTATCCATAAAAGAAGAGGAAATTTGAACATGGATAGACAGAGAGAAGACAGCCATGTGACAAAGGCAGAGATTGAATTATACTACCAGCCAAAAAATGCCATGGATTTCCAACAAGCCATCACCAGAACCCTGCAGATTTCAGAGGAAATATAGCCCCGCTGAGACACTGATTAAGACTTCTGGTTTCCAGAGCTGTGAGACAATAAGTTTCTGTTTTTTAGGCCACCGGTTTAGGATGCTATGTTACCAACAAACTAAGACATTATTCTTTATTTGGAAAAGTCATAATTGTCTCAAGATGGTTAATTAACAACTATTGAGTGCTTACTGTCAGGTACTGCTCTAAACACTTTGTAAGTATCTTCATAACAATCCTGAGTTAGTTATTCCTATTATCCTCATTTTTATAGATAGGGAAACTGAGACATGGAGAGGCTAAGTAACATATGCAAGGTCAAGCAGCCATTAATGGCAGGTCATGAGTCAAACATGAACACCCTAGAGCCTGAGTCCATGATATTAGCTGCTTTGTTATGCTGCTCACATATACTACCTGGGAGCCTATGTGCAGATTTCAGTAGGGGAAGCTAGGCTCTGACAAGGATCTGGAGATTGAGAAGGGTGGAAAAAGGAGTACACCATTAACATAACCCAGATATAGCTTTAAAAAACATCATGTTTTCATTATGCCTTAGGTGTATGCCTCCTAATATGATGTTTAAACAGTGAACCATACCAGAAGCCACACAGTGCAAACAAACCGTAACTTCACTTTTTTTCCTTTCCTTCTTTAGGAGGCATAGGGAACTGAACCTGGGACCTCCCATGTGGGAGGCAGGTGCTCAACAGCTTGAGCCACACCCTCTACCCACTATTCATTTTTTTTTTAAGATTTATTTATTTATTTATTTATTTATCCCCCCTCCCCCCACTGTTTTGCACTTGCTGTCTGCTCTTTGTGTTCTTCTGCGTCTGCTTGTCTTCCCTTTAGGTGGCAGCGGGAACTGATCCTAGGACCTTCCAGAGTGGGAGAGAGGTGCTCAATCTCTTGTGCCACCTCAGCTTCCTGGTCTGCTGCATCTCTTATTGTCTCTCCTCTGTGTATCTTTTTGTTGTGTCCTCTTGCTCCACCAGCTCTCTGCATGGGCTAGCACTCCGTGTGGACCAGTTCTCCACCCAGCCCAGCTTGCCATGCATGTAGCTTGCATTCACCAGGAGGTCCCGGGAATTGAACTCTGGCCCTCCTATATGGTAGATGGGAGCCCAATCGCTCGAGCCACATCTGTTTCCCCACTACTCACTGTAAATATTCTGGTTACTTTTTCTTATGAACAGACTTCAATCTTTCATTAAATTTTAAAGCTATGCATGACATAATTAATGTCTAAAGCAGGGTGGACAAACTTTTTTAGTAAAGGTCCACATAGCAAATATTTTAGGCTTTGTGGGTCATATGGTCTTTGTCATGACTACTCAAGTCTGCTGAAATAAAAAAGTAGCCACAGAAAATACATAAAGAAATGATCATGGCAGCGGTCCAATAAATCTTTATTTATGGACATTGAAGTTTTCATTCCATATGCTTTTCATATGTCATCAAAAATTGTTCTTATTTTGATGGATTTTAAAAAACACAGACTATAAAAAATTAAAATAAACAGGCATCAGACAAGATTTGGCCCAAGGGCCATAGTTTGCCAACCTCTTATCTAGATTAGTGGTTTTCAAAGTGTAGACCTATCGGGCTCAATAGCATTGGAAAATGTGTTAGAAAAGCAAATTCTCAAGCTTCTCTACAGATCTAATGAATCAGAAATTCTGGGAGCAGGGCCCAGGCATTTGCTTTCCAAGGCTTTCTAGACAAAAAAATACACACTGAAGTTGGAGAACCACTGGTCTCGAGTCACTGTTGATTATTCCATCAATCTTTCAATGCATCCATGCATCCATTCAATCTTTCAACAAATATTTTGAGAATTTAATTAAGCTGCACCAGGATATGACAGAGAAAGTATTAGTTTTTCCTCTTCATAGATGCAAGAATAAACAGAAGAGTGCATCTTTTTGACAATGACCTACTTTTAAAAAAACATTTTATAACATGATCCAATACATGTACACATACATATAACTAAAATAAAGCATCACAAAGCAATAGTACCCTTAATACATGACATGCCATATTGTATTTTCTGTTCTATTTTATTTCCATTGGATTCAACACTCAAAATTGATTTTATAATCTTCTAATGGACCACAACTCATAGATTGAACAATATTGAGATAAAATATACTCACCAGTGCAAATTCCTTGTTGAGAATCATCTGCTCCATCAAAGATGACTCATTATGGAAGAGATGGGGCTGCATGTGGCTCCACATGTGAGGAAACCACCAGAACTCATTCACAGACCGAAGCAGAAGGTCATCTCCTTCATCTTCTTCTTCAGTTCCTATAAAACATGAAGTTAAAATGCTTATCTGAAAATTTCATCTAGCTTAAAGGTTATTTTTGTAGGATTTTTGTAATTCTTCATCTTACTGATAACTTGATCGAATTCTCTGTTGCTTTAATCAGAAAAGTTAAGGCAATTGCATTGGAGATGGGTTGGGTTAGGGTGGACATGGCTGGCCCTAAGTACAGACAGTTTTATTTAGCGCTTGGGGGTATTTTATCACTGATATTGCTTAGAATTGTTAGCACACAGTGATAACAAAAAGTAGATATATTTTAGATGGTTTATTTTTGTTTTAAAATTATCAACAGACAATTTGTTCCCTTTTTTGTCTGCACAAGGGAAAACTGACTAGAGATATCATTATATTTTCCTCTTATAATCTTTCCTGTTATAAGTTTAAAAGTAACCTTAAAACATAGTAACGATGTTTGTTGATTATAAAAATAATATATGTTATTGAAGAAATGTGGAAAGCACAGACAAATGAAATGCAAACCCCTCCTCCCCAAACAAACAATCAAAAACTATCTTCAAGAGGTAACCAGTGGAAACAATTATTTTGGTATCTTTCTTTTGAATCATTTTTTTCTGTTTTTTTAAAAATTGAGCTCTAGCTCTTATTATATAAATACTGTTGTGTCTTTACATTTTTATCTTAACATTATGACCATAAACTATCCCATTTTAAATACAAATATTTCATAAAATTCAGTAATGAACCCAACTCTTATAATAGAAAACTGACTTAGAAAATTAAAACTAATATTAGTTTCTTGTTGTCTATTAACACATTTTATTCACAGTGCCAATTCAGAGAAAAAACATTTGCCCTACCTCAGTTAAAAAACTATTCAAAGGTAAGTCATATATTTACAGCTATACAAGTATATTTTTGCTGTATGAAAATATAGACTTTATACAATTTTACAATATTCAGTCTAATCTCAAAAACTTTGAATCAATAATATAAGAATTGATTTTTTTTTTTTTTTTTTTTTGGTTTCTAAACAACTAAAGTAAATAAATTCTGGCTTAAAGTGTGGAGTGTATTTGTTTGGTTTATTTTCTACAGTAGAGCCCCTTTGCAGATAGGTGCTTGATTTTATATTCTTTGCTTAAATTAAAGGAAATAAGTATAAACAGTCTTTCTAAGAGTTTTGTTTATCTTGTTTATCTTATCCGAAAGATTTTCTTCATCATGGAGCTAGTACTATGCCATGGTAAAAGCATATATTGGTGTCACCCAGTATCTGGGTTACAGTCCCTAGCTCTGCCACTTAATTAGCTGTGATCTTGGGCAAATTAACTTCTCTGAAATTTAGTTTCCTGGTTTAAAATGGGGATAAAAATATCTACCTTAAAGGTTCTTAGTGATGAGTAAATGAGGTTGACATCTTAAAGCATTTAATAATAATTTTGTGGCTTGTAGGAAATAAGCACTTAATAAAAATTACCATCTCCTCCTTCTAAAAATAATATCTTCTGGTTTACACCTTGTCAGTGTTTTGAATTTGTGAGTTTTCAAAAAACATTTAAATTCTTTAAAACATTGTGTTCCTAGATTATAAACTTCTTAAATCAGGGACTGGAACCTTTAACTTGCCCTGTAACTTGTCACTTCCTCAGAGTTATGAATAAATGGATAATTTAATTCTTTCTATATTAATATAAAGTTAGTAGACTTGAGAGGCTTCATATGTTCCCTGATATGTCTGCTAACTTTTGTGTGTATCTGCATACACACATTTTTCTTGGGATATAGCACATATTCCATAGTCCTCAAAAGGTGTAAAGAACACCACATTTTAATTAGGGTTTTGGCACCATGAGTTGCTCATATACAAGGAGTAACGATATAGGAATCTTGAAAGTGATAAAGTCATAAAAATAAGATGAGTGCACTATAAAATCCTTAATTTTTTTTCACATTAGCTAAAACTATTAACACTACAGCTTCACAGTCCATTGACTTTAGTTAATATATTAAAGATTTCAAATATTGAAATACAAATGAAGAAGAGCTTGTCAATTCCTCAAATGGATATTAAGCAAGAAGTGCTTATGCTACAGACTAAGTGTTTTTCTTGGCTATGATTAAGCAGAATGAGGCTTAGATAATGAAGAGTTACTCTGTGTCACATGCAATGAATGAATTGATAGTTCTTTCCCCTCTCTAGAATGATCCTTTGAAACATGCTTTGAATATAGCATTTTTGAGAAATGCTTCTATTCACTTAAACTCCACTGACTGTTACTGGAAGTGGCAGGAAGTACATAATGCATACTTGACCAGGAAGGAGGTCAATTACTTACTTTAAAGAAAAAATTTTGCATACTAATCTATGCGTAAACAGATACATGACTGATCATAAAATCTAAGTAATCTTGATATGAGAGATTGTGCTAATTTATCAACACTCCTCACAAGTTTGAGAATGATATTTAATTTCCCATCAGCCTTTCCCTTATTTTATACAAGCCATATAACTCAAAGCCACATGAGACAGGCACAGGACACTGGAAATACCTTAATGAAAAATGTCATTCAAAGCCATACTGAGGAACTACAGAAGAATTTCAAATGTTTTCAAATCTAACTAATAGAAAATATTAAATTTTGGACTCCCTGTAAACACATATTTGGCTATACTTAGTGTATGCTTCAATTATGTATGAAAGTATATTTTTCAGTTCATATGTGATCATATTTAACACAAATTACAGATCATTAAAATATCTATATTCAATTTAAGTCCTTAATTTCTAAGTTGTTCCAGATCATTATCAATTAAAATATATTATGTTTTGTACTTATTTAAAAATTATGTTCTTTTACTTTTCCTGATGTCCAGAGAATGAAAAGTATGTTAATTCAGAAGTAAAATTTGTGAAGAATTCATGTTTATATTATCTCTTCTGGTAAATCTGTGTTATGAGACAATAGTGTGCTTCTAAAAGTTCTTTGTTTGCCAAAATAGGAATAATTTTAGCAAGATCTGGACTATAGATTAATTTCCTTAAAGACCGTGCTGTACGATTAAAATAAGGCATATAAAATTTCATTGCCTACATCATCTCTTTTGCACAAATGTCTGCCTTAAAATTGCTCAATATATGTAAAACACGGTGGTTCCTAAATGGCAAGAAGAAGTTTCTTAATTTTCTTTATGCTAGGTACCTGTCATACCTCCATACAGGTAGGTATAGACTAAGAAGTTTTTAAAATATTATACTAAATGAAAAGAAAATATGGTGATTAAAATTGAGTAAAAACTACCCACATTTCCAAAATTAGAAAATAGAGCCATGTGAACAGTTTACTTTTTTGATAATATTTGATTCTTTATACAAAGATAATTGTAAAAAGAAACATTAATAACACATAATAGCACTTAAAACATGGTAGGTATGATTCCAGGTGAGATAGATTTTATTATTATGATGAGGCACAGAGAAGTTAAGTGACTTGTTTATGTTCACATAGCTAATAAATTATCTCTGGACTTTACACAGGAAGTCTAGTTTTCACACCTAGTCTTTCAACCAATACTATATACAGCAGAAGCCAAAACAAACTAAAATCACTAAAAGAGAAAGAATGTTTGAACATTAATAGTTTTATATAAAAGATTATTTTTTATAAAATAAACTCTCCTGGTGAAGTTCAAAATTTATCCAATTTATTATTATTACCTGTGAAGTAATTAGTGATAGAGTTATATTTGATTTATTATTAATTACAAAGGAATGCAATGATTGTTATCAGAAATCTTGTCCCATGAAAAGTAAAATTTGTATCCTCCATCCCTAGAAGGCATCTTAAGGCTGTAATGTATCCATTTTCCAATTGTGCTTTCATTCCTGCAATTCCAATCAAGCTTTAAACATTTCCAGACTAAAATAGTTCACTCCAAAATCCAAGCTTGTTTTTTTTTTAATCTGCAGTGTGTCCTTCCTCTTTCAATTTTGCACTAGTGGGTGACTGACTTTTAAGGAAGCCTTAGTGATATGCTCTTTGGGGATGAGATTGTTTTTAGTTTGTGAAGGACAGAGAATCTGAACAGGAAAGAATACATGGGAAATACAAATAAGTGAACCAGTTTAAGAAATGCAGAATCAATCATTATTACACTGGGCATGTGTGATTAAATGTCTTCAAAACAATGAGGCTCATCAATCAGTATCCTCAATCGTTTAGAAATCAGATCATCCTGGGAGAAAATTGAGACAGTCATTGCTACAAGGCCATCTCTTCAAGGCTACATAACTCAGGCAAGTGCAGAGGTGAGGAAAGCACTTCCCTGAGTTGCACTCCTTAGTCTATATACTTAGATTCCCATATAGCAATGTGACTAAAGAAGTGTAAGGCATGACTTCCTGAGAGCAGATGTCACTAATGTTTAACAGCACATTGGAAGAAACCTTGATTGCCCTGAGTAAATTAATACATGTTCAACATAACATGTTTGTACCTTTGAAATACCTTACTGATGCATTTCAATGAGAAAGCAACAAAATTTTTAGTTAAAGTTTCATATTTATGTGAAGGAAATGAAACTTTCAGTTTTTCTAAGTTTCTATATTGTTTAATTTCCACAATGCACTATCACCACAGCATAGCATATTCTATCTGAGTGTTTCTTTCATTATTTTTATAAAGTTAGTTCCAACATAATGAGTCAATCAGTTTTAATTGAAAGAGAATTAAAAATGTCTTTTTAAATCTTCCTTCAACAACTATAAAGTAATATTTGATATTAACGTGTATATTGCTCATTTCCTAGTACATGTGTCCTGTATACATTTCCAGGATCAGAAAGAAGAAATGGGGAGTGTTATAAATGGCTATAAACATTTACTCTGCAATGTCTGGCAGGTTTAATAGGTGTGAGTATGAAAAGTAAATAAAACCTGAGGCAGTTATCCAGCTATATTCCAGCCAAAAGAATGTCTTTACATACAATATACAGCTATTTAAGGCAAAGTTGTATTTGTGTGAACTCTAAATAATCCCATATTTTTCCCCCTGCATTAGAAAATACAGCCTTTTGGGTTATTTGCTTTATAACATTATAGTCAGAGGTTCTTAGGCTGGGAACTCATTTCTTGAAGGGGCTTTTTGAAAAAGATTTACAAAACCGTGTCTTTTTTTAAAATTGCCAGTTGGAATTGCCTGTACAGATATGATGACCCACAACCTTTCTGCAAAATGTCCTCTTAAAATATGCAATCATTTGATTCATCAGCTGGTCCAAATACTAATTTTCCATCTATTACCTTAAACACATTTACATGTTTCAAAGCAGGAGAAAAATCATTAAGGAAAAGCCAATTAAACATTGGTGCTTCAATATTTTAAAAAACCATGCTGAGATTTTACATGCAAAGCCTTTCTGGGTAAACATGCTGCTTTTATGATCATTAAAGATTACCTTTGCATGGGACATTTTTAATGAGTCAATAAACTGAATGCGTGCATGGAGAATAAATACTGTGAAATGTTTCTACTAAAATGCTATGAAGAAAGCTCTTAAGCCAAGCATTCAGCTCACACTGCAGATGCACAAATGGGAGCAGGCTCTAAGTATTTCCTTAATACAGGCCTCAGCACATGCTTTGTGCTATTTTTGTCATTAAAAACTATCTATTTTTAATCACGTTTTTTGCTCTATTTTAGTGCCAGATAGTACAATGCTAATATTCTGATAATAAATCAAATTATGGAAATTTAGGTGGGTAAAGAAGAAGTCACAAATCAGAGCCATAGAGTTGTGCATGAACACCAATCACAGCTTTAGAATTCATTCACTGACTGCGACTGAATGAAGTGCAACGGTGACTGGATAGAGATGGAAAGAAATGTAAGCCTGTTTGTGATGGTTGTAATGTACGCTGGGCCAAATTAGCAATAATATTTTAAAAAGAAATCCTGCAGGGAAAAGTAAACTAAGCAAGATTACCCTGATGGTCTATTAAATATCTTTGAGGTTTTAAAATTTCTCTCTCATCACCAGATGTTTTACAAAGGAAAATAATACGTACAAAAATATCCATTGCCTTGAATTATCTGACAATTAAAAAATGCTGTCCATTATTATTATTAACATTTATTATTTTTTAAAATCATTTCTATGCATTCTACTTAGGCATGCTGACAGACAAGTTCAACAGTCACACTTAAACAGCAGTAATGGATTATTTTAATGAGTTGAAAAAGTCAGTTCTCTTCCTCATCTGCCCTTGATTCTAACAGTATTTGCCAAAGTAAATGAGCTCATTGATTTTGAATTTGACTACTCATATAACATGTCCAAGTTTTCCCCATAATCATTCTGGACATTCTATTTCTCCTACTTATGGAATATTTAAAATCTTATCTCCTATTTATATGTTGCTGCCTGAGAACACAAAGCTCCTTCTTACCTGTATGGTAAAACTTCCCTGAAAATCCAAGGTTGAAGGTAAAATTTGCAACCTGAGTGCGCAGTAAATTTTGAGTCTCTAGTAATGCCTGAAATAAATAAGAAATTAACATGATTTTAGAAAAATAAATATGAAGCTTTGGGATGCCTCTTTTGCAAATGTGTGTGCATGGATAAAACAAAATAATCTGAATGTTGCTGCTTTTTGGGTTTAACAGAACTGTTATGTGCTCGTCATAGTTCAGGTATCATTACTACTCTTATTATTACTAATATTATTATTTAAGGTCACCAAATTATGAAGCAGTTATGTTCTAAGTACATTATATGTTGCTAAGAGGCAATTCAACCGCACAACACTGAAATCCTTTTTCATTTCTGTCTGAGACATTTCCTGAATTTCATATTATTATATTTCCTTTCCTTGGGGAAAATTTTTCAAAATTGTTGGATGTAGACATGTCCTGTAGCTGTTGGTAAGAATAGAAAAGAACTTTTGTTTCAATTGAAATCTAATATTCAATTTCACTGTGCTACCTCCTCCACATTTTTTAAGGCATAATTTTTTAGTTGAAAGCTTGGATTATTTTTTACAAACTAAAAATCAGTATCTATTTTATAGGGCATTGCTTGCAAATCAAGAGATGGAGAAGGAAAGGATGGATAAGAAATAGTTTTCCTTTATGTTACTAAGTACATGAAATATTATTTAACAAAGGTGTCAAAAATTCCCCTAATTTCTTAGAATTGGAATCATGCTATGTTAATTACTTGCTTGTAGACAGAATAAGTAAACATTCATAGTATTCTTAGAATTTAGTCATGGTAATTTTCTGCCGATCTTTCCTCTGCTACTATTCCTATGTCAATATAAATAGTGTAATTCAGAACTCATATCTTCAGGTTTTTTGGTTTGCTTATTGTTCTGCTTGACTCAGAAAACTTTTTCTGATTGTTTCTTTTAGAGATTTTTAAAATGGGGCTTATTTTGTTCTGATAAAAATGGGAAACTCATTTCTAACTAGAGATATTAACAAGACAGTTATTTTTATTCCTGTCATACCAATTCCTTTTTATTTTATTTTATTTAAAAGTTTCCAAAATTTACAAATTTTGAGTTTTGATTAGTGCTACCCATCTGTTAAAGTGAATGAAGAGCCAGAGGTTTAGACAATTTCTTTTAAGCATTAATTATGGTGGCTGAGCTTTGATTTCATACATTTGTGAACCTAACTTTTTACCCCTCCCCCAAATTAAGAAGTCTCCTATAAATTAGTTTAATTTTGAAAAAAAAAAAAAAAAAGTAGAAATGAACAAATAACTAAAAGGTTATAAGATATATACAGTCATTGGTTATGTAAGATACCATTTATAATGGGTGTAATCCTGGCCAATCTTATTTAAATATTATCAATTAAATGTACAAAGGAAAAAAGTAGGTCCATTAGTTTAACACAGTTAAATAAAATGAAAAAAAAAGTATTTATTCTCAAAAGGAACAAAATGAATATTAAAAAGAGGATGGACTTGAAATTAAAGTTTATTGAACTAGTTTAGCTTATTGGTAAATACTGTGGAATACAGCTTTTTAAGAGAATATCATGTAGTTCCTGTTTCTGGCTTTTTAAAATTTATTCAGTGTATAATCCCTGAAACTGTTTTTCTGTTTCCTGTTCTCCTCACCATCCCGACCTCATTCATACAATTATATATCTCTGAGTTTTTGAAGTAATTTTGTATTCTGCATTCATTTATTCACCATTCATTCTTTAATTCAGTAAACATTTATTCTCAGAACTTTAATAGACAAAATAGATAACAGCGTTGAGCTTAACAAGTGTGGCCCTGCAAACTTGGACCTGACTCCTTAGCAAGGGAGAGAATAATTACAAATTGTGATACACGGTACAAAAAAAATTCTAGAGCGTGCTGTAATAGATGTCATAGGAGACCTTAATTTATATTGAGGGAATGGACCCACACTTTCTTAGGGGTGATCTAATAAAGATGAAAAGACCCATCTTTTCCCTATCAATTTGCCACCACTTTAGGTAGGCCCTCATTATCTTTTTCTTGGGCATTTAAAATACTGTAGTCTCCTAACAGTTATCCCACCTTCCATTTTCAGCCTCCTATGACCTTATACTCTGCAATCTTGCTAACATCCCTAAGGCAGTAAGTGCAGTGAACCATTGGGAACAGGGAGGTCACTCAGTGGCTTCCAGGCATTTCAATTCTCTAAGCCAGGGGTTCTTAACCAGGGGTCCACAGACAGGGGTCCATGGAAAGATTTCAGGGGGTCCATGACTTGAATTGAAAAAAATCAACTTTTCTTTATTTTCTCTGACCCCTAACTGAAATCTACCATTTCCTTCACTTATGAATGTATGCAATAAATTACAGAGGTATTCATTTCATATCACATTACTGTTGTTGCATATCTCGAAAAATCATTTATGCTTATCCATACTTCGAAATTACGGTAGTTGTTAGACCCAATGCTAGTTGAGTGTCATAAAACCATCTGCTGCTACATTCTGATAAGGGATCTGTGATTTTCACCTGACTGGCAGAAGGGTCAGTGGAACAAAAAAGGTTAAGGACCCCTGCTCTAAGCCTTTTCCTTATCTGTGAAATGGGACAATGTTTAACACCTATTCTAAATTATCATTGAGAGGGATTACATTACATGAGGCGTGCAAAGTGTTTATCTACATGCCTGGTACACAGTGAAAATTCAGTAAGTGCTCAGCACTCATTAAGTGCTATTTATTGAGCCCTGCATGTGTCATTCTCTCCCCACATATAGGTATCTATGAATTAGCTACATTCATTGCTACTTCTCCTAAATCACCAAGTACACCGGATAAACTGACCCAATCCCCATGCTCTACATTTCTCCATGCCTTTTCTCACTCAGCCTCATTTGCCTAGAAAGCCTCTGCTGCTCCTAATCCCACGGTCCAAGTCCCATCCATCCTTTACACTTCTGCCCACTGACACCTTTTTGCATGAAGCCTTCCCTGAGGCCTCAAAAGTTTTCCTTTTCTATTTTCCCAAATTAGTTTCTAAATTATTTTTCGTAAGACTTCCATCATTTTCCACTTTATTTCATGGTTTAAAGTGTTTGGTTCCTTATTACTCCTTCTAGACTTTAAACTTGTGGGTATATCTCACTTTGCTCATTTTACATATGCTGCATTACTAAATATATTTTATTTTATGAGGAATCATTCAATATATGATGAATGCAGATATTAAAAGTACAACAATATTTTGAGTTACACTCTGTTTTTATTAATACTATTTTTTCTGATATTAAAAGGATCAACTCTGCTCAGAGTCTATACTACCAAATGATAGCAAAACAATATAGAAAATGCTTCTGCATTTCACCTGCATGTTTTATAACATAGATATCTTATATCCTTATATTATAAATCAGCCAGGAGATTAAGAGATGTCATAAAGTCCTGAGCAGATGAATCTACTTCCACTGGTACTCATTAGCTATCAAAAGAATTTGACAGACCTTTCCATTGTTGAAAGAAATAGTTATCTAGTCACAGCTTCCCAACACATAATTCTGATTAATGTAGGAGTAAAAATGACAGCTTCTCTATGTAAAAACAAAACAAATGGATTAAAAAAGCAAATCTTAAAAGGTTCCAAGCCTTCCTATTTCAGTGTAAGTAACTGTTCATTGGTATTCAGAACTAAAAAAGGAAGTTTCCAGACTTTTTGATAATAAATGAAGCAAGAAACAACAAATATATATAGAATAGTTCTATTTTTTTATAAATAAAAATGAAAAATAAATTTAAAATATAAAAATGCTGAGATAAAAATTAAAAATGGAGAGTAAAAATAATAAAAAATTGAAACATAGCAAAATGTAAATATAAGGGCAAAAATATGTATATAGAGTTAAGAAAAATGAAACAAAGAAATTTTTTAAAAACTTGTTTTGGAATAGCATAAATGGACTATAAATATAATTTTCCATTTGAGATAAAAATCAAATAGAAAAGCTTAGGAAACAAGCATAGTGCTGAAAATATTTCTATATCTGAGTATTCTGTGGAGAAACTTGACTAATATTTGGAAATATATGTAAAATGGAATTTATTCTGAGTTTAGACATACAACCTCATTTATTTTCTTTAATAGTTTGCAAGTCATATAAACCAATATAAACAGTTTTGAAGGTTTTCCATAAGCTATTTATGGAAAAATTACTTGTTAACTTAATTGAATATTATGTGGAAGATATAATCTACTCAAGAAAATATTTCATTATTTTAATAAACATTACTTGTATTCATTCAGTGTTCTCATAAGTCCAACTTTGCTCTTATATAACCGCAAATTGTTTAGGAGATCAATGGTCCTCAAACTTCACTTAAAATTTTCTAGAAGAAATGACTAAAAAAGTAAATTTGGGGGACCCACTTGAGATGTTGCCATAGTTTGTAATGGGGTTCAGGAATATGCATTTCATCAGACACCATAGCTGGTGCTAAAAATGTCAGATAATTATTTCCAATTTACCCATATGAATGAATGACCAGAATATTTATAAAGTAACTAACCCAGTCCTCTCCGGTGAGAATTCTAAATCCAAGATTATGGGATGGAGCCTAGGAATATGCATTATTTTTGTGGGTTTTTTTTTTTTGCAGGTTTATAGAATACTTTATTTCTTTTTTACCTTACAGCTGTCTCCTTCATAACCTAATACTGCTATGATTGTTTAATAAGATGCACTTTTCTGTACCTTGCTTTTGAGGTGTTTTGTTCAGTGGTTTTGATTTGGATGGAGGGCAGATTTCATTTTAAAATCTATTATTTTCCTTCAGATGACTGACTATTTATGGTAGTGGGGAGCTGGAGTGTTGCAAAAAAACCATTTTGGGGAAATTTGTCAGATCCTTGATATTTGTACTTATATACTAATTTATTTATTTTTCCTTGTGTCTAAGAATTTAACAGTTAATTTGTTTTCAGTTGTTCCAATTTAATTTCATCTACTTTCCAGGGTAGTCGAAAGGTCCCTCTTTTTCAGTTCCTGATAAGACACCCAGAAGAGCTAGAGAAACGCTGGTTGTCGGGAGGTCCTAGTAGGTGTATCTGGCAGTGAAGAGCAACTGGGTGGAGGCTGTACCAGAAAAGCCCGTGGGAACATACCGTCCTTTGACTACCTGGCACTTAACCATAGACCACTTCATAAAAGCCTCCTGGGTTGCCTTCTTGTTTGCAGCCTTGCCATCTCAGACAGCAAGTGCACTGACCTGCAGGGCCCCTTCATAAAAGAAACTTAAGGTCTTGGTAGAGGGCAAAGGTCGATAACATTGAGGTTGAGAGCGGCATTCTGGTCACTCATGCTGCCAGACAAAAAACCCATGCCAGGAACGGCGGCAGGAACGGTGTGGTGGAGAGCTGTGACGGTGGCCATAGCCACTTGCTCTGGAGTCTACTTCTTGGTGCAGGCATGTCCAGCAGTCACCATGTTGGGCTTTAGCAGGGTGTCCTAAAGGTAAACATGATGGTCATTCAGGGCCTTGGAGACAGCAGCCAGGACCTTCTCAGTAACATATTGGCAGTGTTCCACGTCATGGTCTCCATCGGGAAAGACCTCTGGTTCAACAAGGGGTACCAATCCATTCTGCTGGCAGATGCTGGCAGCGGGCTGGGGTGTAGGTGTTCTCCTGGATAGCAAGGTTGGATGGACACAGCACAGTGTGCCACTTCCCAAAGTCAGCGCCGTCCTTCCTGTACTGAGCACAGTACTCTGAGAGGCGGTCAAGCCCTTGAATGGTGGATTCTTATTTTGTGCCTGCAAGAAGAGCAATTCTTTGGTCTAACTTGTTCCCACTACGATACCCCTTTCCTTGAGGATGTTTCTGAACAGCTTTCTCTAGCTGTCCTTCTAGTAAAAGGTCTCGTGGTAAAGGATCATGCCTCTGATGCTCTGGTTGATGAAACTGTTCACGGTGAAGAGCATTTCTCTGAACTGCCGGAGGTTCTTTTCCGTGTTCTCCATCTTGATTCTCTGCAGGCAGTTTCCCTACGTGCCTACAGACTCATTTGCAGCCAGGACCCCTTTTCCATCTGCAAAAATGCACTGGGCAATTTCAGAGAGCTCCATCTTCTGTTCTGGGGTGAGGGCTGGGAATCGGTGGGCCATAGTGACAGGTTGTTTGGGAGAGGAGAATCCTCTTGGATATCAGAAGCCATGGGTGAGGCAGCAGCTGCCAAATAGCAGAATCTGCATTTTTAACAAATGATTCTTATAACTTCAAACTGGAGATAATTACCATGAAGGCTGTTTTGGAAATATTGATTTTGTGGATTGGTTATATTACCAAGGTATATTGCATATGTCTTAAATTGATCTGCTAGGTTATACACTATCAGAATGTTTTCGTTTCCCAACTCCTAAAACAAATGCCTTACAGTGGGCTGGTTTAAACACTGGGAGTTTATTGGTTCACAGATTTGAAGAACTCTAAAAAGGAGATGTCAGCAAGGCGATGCTTTTTGTGCTGAAGGCTGTAGCAATCTGGGGCTAGAAGCTGGTGATCTTTGGTGCTTGGTTTTCTGTCACATGACAATGCACATTGGCAGCATCTTCTTTATCATGTGGGTTACATCATTGCCTTCCAGCTCCTGGCTCCTAACCCTGGCTTCTCTTTGTTTATAAGGACTTCAGCCATGTTGGATTAAAACCCACTCTCTTTCAGCTGGGTGCACCCTAACTAATAACATCTTCAAAGGTTCTATTTACAAAGGGGTTCACACCCACAGAATAACAAGGGCTGGGAAGTAAACATGTCTTTTATGGTGGAAATGATTCAATCCCCAACACAGGTTAACCCTTTCCTTATATGTACTTAATCATTAATGCCTTACCAAATCCATACTTTGATCAGGTATAGTCTTATGTTTTCAGATTTTCAAATTAAATATCCAAAGGCAATGATTTTGTTTGTGTATTTTATACAGTGCCTTTCTCTTACTATACCCAATAACTCAATAGAAATATCTTATTTATCTTAACAAGATCCTGATATAGGTATCAGAAGTAATAACTTATATTCTTATTTTCCAGGTAGAAACAATTGCTTCATGGAAAGAATAAAAAACCCACCCACGTAACACAAAGAATAGGGCAAAATTGAGTATGTGTGCCTTAATGCCCAACCCAACTTTAATGACTTTAGTTCCTATAGCAGTAAGTTTGTGCAGCCACCCAAGATAGAATCAGGATTTCATGGTCTTTTGTGCAGAGACTTTATTCTATTTGTTTATATACAAATTAATTCAAATAGGACTTACTGAGGGTGAAAGTATGAAGTTTTTGAAGTTTGCCCTTGATAGCTCCTGCATTCCTTCTGATTCATCTCTCTTTTTAGAAGCAATTCCCATTCCTTCAGTACCCTAATGCATTCTTCTCTGATAAACTCTTATTGCTGAAGAGGATATTGTCTGGTATGATTTATGAATTGACAGAAATTCAGTTTAACATGCTAATTCTTCTAAGTAATTTCACATTGAACAGTTTATCTCTTAGTGTGAAATGAATGAATGAATGCCTCTGATGATAATACTGAATAGATGTGCGGGTCTTTTGTGGGAAGAGGTTTGGAGTATGGAGAACTTTGTGCTGAAATTACATTATCTGAACAAAAATCTGCTGAGTCAAAAAAACATTCTGGTGTTTCAGGGAGATTTGTCCTCTCTTCTTTCCACCCATCACTTATGAGCTTTGCTCTCATCTTCTCTGGTTTAAATTTCCAAGAAGCCAGGAAGGTGGAACTTTTTCTTCTCTCTATTTCCTCCTCATACAATCATTCACTCATTTATTTTTTCAAAAAATGTTTATTGAACTCCTGCTATGTTTCAGGCACTCTTATAAGTACTAAAGATTTAGTGGACAATGGTAAGAATTAATATCTAAAACTATTGTGCTTTTACTATATATTAGACATTGTACAAGGCACTCTACTAGAATTATCTCTTTAAATATCCCAATGGATCCCTTTATTACCCATATTTTGCAAATGGGGAAAATAAGGCACAGATAGGTTAAACAAACTACACAAGATTTTGAAGTTAGAAAAGATCGGAAAAACAAAAACTGATGCTTACTGTTAGAATGGAACTTCCATTCTTTTGAGACACACAGGTAGTACAGATAGCAAATTAATCAATTAATTATTTAATTGCAATTTATTATTAGTGGTGAAAAAAATGATTGTACATTATTATTGAAATTAACACAGGACCTCCAATTTAGACAGGGTGAGCAATGAGGTCAATGGAGACCTCTCTGAGAAAGCCATAATTTAGTTTGGGTATGAATGATGAGAAGCCAGATTAAAAACAGGGGACCTGGGAAGAGTCTGCTCCAGGCAAAAGAGCCAGTGAGAACAAGGTCTCTGTATCAGAAAAGACCTCAGCATATTCTGAATACCACACTCTACCTCATTTCACCAAGGATATGATTTACATTTTAAATTGGTTCCTCCTGCTACTTGCTGAAAAAGAATCAGGAAAACTGGAGAGGAAACAGGGAGATGATTTAAGAGGCTTTTGGAGTACTTATTGTACAGGATGATGAAGGCATGGTACATACTGTTAATATTAGAAATGGAAAGAAGTAAATGGCATGATGGAAAGTGAGGTGGAGTGTGATTTCACTAAAGACTCCGGTTTCTGGCATTTGGTGAAATGGGGAGGAACTGGGAAAGATTTGGAGGGAAAAATCAATACCTCTACCTCTGCATTAACCACTTCCTTCCCACAACAGTATGATTGTGTTTGTGAAACCTCTACATAACCTTTAACTGGAAAGACGGGGATTGCAGTAGTGTAGTGTAATTGCTTTTACCCTTTGATTATGCAAGATTTCAGGGAACACTTCATGCACAAGGAATGTTTATGTGCAAAAGAGAGTGGTCTCATAGCACAGGAGTGCTTCTAGGAGGCTGGAAATTAAACGCTGATGCTGCTTAAAAGATATTGACAACAAGGAGAGAAAAATTGAAAATTGGTCTGCCTTGTGAAATAATAATAAATCATGTCATGTATGTTTCCATTGTCTTTTATTATCAAAGAACACAATAAAAGTTATATAAACCAGTAAATTTGAAGTACATGTATGGTAGTCTAAGTCTTATTTGAATGCATCAGAAAAATACTCCTTTTGTCTCTGATTCCTTTTTCAGTGGATTTGGCTGGTCTTTTTTTGTGCCCTAAATTTTTTTACTGGAGAGTGCCCTAGGCATCTCTGTACCCAGAGAGTTCCAGGCCACTGACATCAGTCCATTCTGAATATATATGAGATGAGCTTCTGCTTCCAAAAATTTCCTTCTGTTGTCTAGTTCTTATCAGCCCTGATAGCTCTTTGAATTGTGTTGTCAGTTTCAGTCCACATAGATCATCTCAAACTATGAAGGTGGCCTGGTATTCTGTTTCCATGTTTTCTGTTTCCTGCCTAATTGATGGGAATTTTGAATGAAGTAAATAAGTTAGAATCAAATATGAGCTCACCATGACTCTCCAGAAAACATTATTTGAACCACTAGCCATTCTCCTTTTTCACTTAGTTCTTCTAAGCCAGGTCCTTCATTATAGTATTTCCTTTATTTTTCCTATAACATTGACTCCTATGTCTCTATCATGGCCTACAAGCTTGTATGAGTTGTAAACCTCAACTTCAGTTTATGAAACATGATTATATCCTTAAAAGAGTTTTATAAAGTAATGATGCAAATGTCTCTCTTGTTTCCTCAGGCTAAAATATTTAAGCAAATGGTAGTATAAGTACCTTATATGTAGGATTTCTTTGGGAAAAGTATGGATTTGGGGGACTAGAGGGTAGACTGTTATGGATTGAATTATTTCTCCCTGAAAGACATGGTGAAGTTCTAACTCCCATTACTTCAGAATATGATTTTATTTGGGACATTATTGATCCAGTATGACTGGTGTCCTTATAAGATAAAATTTAAACACAGACAGAGTCAGAGTGGATAACGCTATGTGACGAAAGATGCAGAGAATGCCTCGGATTGCCAGGAAACCACTACCAGAAGCCAGGACTAGATTCTTCCCTAGAGATGTCAGAGGGAGCACGGTCCTGCCAAAACCTGATTTTTAAATTCCATTCTCCAGAACTGTGAGATGATAAGTTTCTACTGTTTTAAGTCACCTAGCTTGTGGTACTTTGTTATGGTAGCCTTAGCAAATTAAGACAGGTCTAGTGGAATAAAACTAGTCTTAGTAAGCCCAATGACTAAAAATGGCTTCAGGAATAATGAGGAATCAGATAGTCAGGTGAAATACATACATACACTCAACACAAATGAAAATAATTAAGTTCAAAACATTAGTGGGGGGAGGTGTGGGAGGTGGGCAACATGGGAATCCCGGTGGGTTCCGTGTAATATTTTAGGTAATCTAAACACCTCTTAAAATATATTTATATATATATATAAATAATATTTTTATAAGCAAATTCACATATATGCATATATATTTATATATCATTTTACAAATATTGGTATGTATTGTGAAAATTTTGATTTTCACCCACAATAAAAAATAAATAAATAAATAAATAAAAAAGAAAAAAAAAACATTAGTGGGGTGAAGGTGTGGGCAAAATAATTTGTAACTCATGGTATTCCTTGGAATTCTCTGTCTACAGTTAACTGGGTCTCCATTTTCTTTATGTTAGTTTAGAACTTTAAATTGTAACCAGAATCACCCTGCAGCATTCTCACTCATTTATTAGAGAGCTGACATGATAGAAATGCTTTGCGCTACCTATAGAAACTCCAGAACATGTTTAAATAAAGTTACTACTTTCAGAGCTTACTTGTGGTTTGTGGAGTATGGAAAGCTGTATTGCCTTCAATATTGAGTGTTTATGGACAATTTTACTCTCTATGAAGGGATAACCAGTGAAGTAGAACTCCTTACCACGGAACAGTGTTTACCAAATTGTGATCCATGGATCACTTGGTCTGTGAAATATAATAATTCTGGGAAAACATAATTCCATATTCCAAATGTTTAGAAAACACTCCATATATTATATTTCTTGGGAGATTCTCAATGCACATTAAAATATTGTAGAACAAGTCTTGTAATTGACTTAGCTTAGCTTTTTACCCAAACCATTAGCCAGAAAGACCCATCCCCAATTGCCCAAGATTGAAATACACTGTCTTGGGGAAAACATTATGTGGATGGCTAATCTCTGGTAAGTAGAGGTGTCATCTGGGGTCATGCTGTGCTCTTTTAAATGTAGTTCCCTATTTATCATCCAATGCAAGTAGCAAAATATAATAGCCGTGATTGTAGATGAAATGTGATTCTCATATGTATTGTCATATAATCACATTAGCTCTTTGCAAGCTTTCTGTACAAACATGTGTTTTTCCATTTTTCCAGGATTTTTTATGCATAAAGAGTTTCAGATCAATTTCTTAACATTATGAATTCCAGAATTATATCTAGAAATAACAATTATACTTTTGAAAAATGTGACGTTACACATTTAAAAATTATTCACTTGTTTTTATTAACAAAGTCACTTTTAACTTAAGAATAAAAATATCCTTAAGTATAATTCTCAATTTACTTTCTTGACCTTAAAAACTGGAAACCTCCAAAGTAACAGTCTTAGCCAAGGTCAAATATTGGTAGTCTTCTTTAGGACTGCTGATTTTGTCTTTGCCTATGGCATTTTAATCTCCAGGTCTCATCCTCCATGCTCTCTTCACTCACTATAAATCTAAGGCAGGCTTACAGCAATACTTGGCACAACCTATATATTCAAAAACTGTTGGTTGGTATTGTAATCTACTTCCCTAATTTCATTTCCTCTAGAAACACTCACATACTGGTTAGGAATCCCTTCAGTGCGAAATTATTTACTTATTAGCTGTATTGTATTTCTTTTTCATTAAATGCAGTGTTGTAAAAATTCCAAAATGTTTTGTGTGCACAGAAATTATACATTCCATTCCCATTTTTATAAACTTCCCACTCTTTCATGGCCATACCTTAGAAACACCTGAAATGATCCCCAGTGCTATGATTTGCTCAACTTCTCTGACACAGAGTGTCACTTTTTCACTACAATTCTCAGTGTTAGGGCCTGCGCCACCTCCCCCCTCCTCCTTTTTTTTTTCTGTGATGCTTTTTTGCCTCTGGTACTTTCCATGTTAAGGTATCCTACTCTACGGAGCCAAATGGGTCAGTGCTTAAAATGTCCATTGTTTCATTAAGATGTATGAGCAATTTGAGATCAGATCTGATTATTAATATAATGTGAATAAAAGAATAGGATTAAAAAATTTTAAGCACATTTTCTTTGATGACATAGAAAGCAAAAAATGAATGTTTATTATTGATAGTAGAAATTGGAAATATAATTTTCATTAGGAAATTTCTATTTTAGTAATTATAATACCATAAATTAAGTATTTAACAAAATATAAGCTGATTTAACAGCTGAATTGGGAAAATATTTTCAAATAAATACAGACTTCTAGCAAAATTGACTTTGGGTAAAACCCAAAAGCTTATCTCCATAAGGAATTTACTTCAGCAAACATTTACTGAGTCACTTCTACCTTCGAAGCAGTACGCTAGGTTCCCCTTACAAAATAAATAAATAAATAAATCTATGTGTGTGTGTGAATAGCCTCCATGTGAAAACGTTTCTGTGTTTATTTTCATGTGGTTTTACTATACCTGAATAAGTGTAGAATAGTTCAAATCATTATGCTCACTTTTGTAAACTTTTGGAAAATCCCCACATGATCCATGGTTGAACATTTGCCAGCACTCACTCACATATATATATATTTTCTTAAATTGTAATGTAAAAATAATTTCCAAAGACTAAATATCAACTCATGAGTCTTTTTTAAAATACATCTGAGACATTAAAACCTATTTATTGTTTAAGCTCAAATATAAATCAATCTTCTAATTATACTGTCAGTGAGCTAAAGGTAATATCTGTTTTTTTTTTTCTTTATTAGAGAAGTTGTAGGTCTACAGAACAATCATGCAAAAATACAGGATTTCTATATACCACCCTATTATTAACACCTTGCATAGTATGGAACAATTGATATGGAAAAATGTGATGGTAGCACATTTTTTTACTTGTACTATCAACTGTTGTCCGTGATTTAACTTAGTTTTTTTTAGGTTTTGTTATAAATATAAAAAGCACATTATTATCTATATAGAACAATGATTTGGTAAAAGAAACTATGATCAAAATATATTAAAATCCATTGTAAAAACCTACAACTTCTCTAATTAAAAAATCCATGGTAAAGCACAATATTTTAAGATGGATTTTTCCTTTACTTTGCAGACATATCAACTTTCAGCACATCTCTTCTTCTGAAAAAACTTATGAGTTTCAAAAATAAAAAGCTCCTGTGAGATCTTGTTGTCACCTGCTCAAACTCAACCCTATTTAAAGTCTAATTATAATTCACATCATAGCAAAATGGGCTTGACATCATCTGATAAACACCTACTAGTCTACCAACTCTGTTCCCCAGTAGATGAAGGAAATTGGTGAGATACTTAAGGAGAAAAACAAAAACAAAAATGTATTAATAATAACATTTTACAGAACAGCCCTCATTTCCCAACAAAAGGAGGTACCATTCAAAATATTTTCTCTGCAAATGGTAATCCTTTGGAGTTCTATGCCTGACATTATCTGCCTGACATTGCTCCCATCTCACAGTAATTTTACTCTAATTTAATTTGAATGAAGACTCTCAAATAAGTGAAGTGCATTATTGTACTTTTTAAATCTTGATATCTAATATGTTCAAACTTTTCTAGGTCCTGGAGATTTAGCTTTGAAAAAAACAAACTCCATTCTTTATGGATTTTATAGCCCAATGGATAAGGCAGACAATAATCAAATAATATAGTGCAATAATTAGAATGTAATGAGAAGACATTGGAGAGTTTTGAGCAGAGATATAAAGATCATATTTTACATCCTAATTCTCAGACTAACATTTGAAGGGTAGATTGGATTGGGGGGGAGGTCAAGAATGGAAGAGGGAAACACGGAGAAGAGGGAAACAGCTTAACTGAGAAGTGTGTGTCTTGGAATGGATAGTAAAGTCGTTAGATTTGCATATAGTTTGAATATAAAGTACCAGGTCTCTAAATATCAAATGATGAATTAGATGTGATATGTGAGAGAATTGAACATGGTGAGTGATGCTCCTAGATTGGTTCACATATTTCAGGCATCAGGTAACCATTGTTTGGAAATTACCAACTACCTATTCTTTGTTCTTCTCTGAAGAGTGATATAGCACTTGAAAACCCTCAGAGTATCCTTTAATGAGTTGGCTATATCTATATAAGTCAGATGTTTCTAACTTTATTAAATTTTTTGGCCCTGAACAATATTTTCTCTTTCTGTGTCTTTATAAGAGTTCAAGAAATGCAGAATGCAAGCTAGCTTCTTCAAATATATTGGAAAAATATATTTGAAATATATTTGAAAAATATATATAAAAATTATGGAATGAGTTATCAAGTAAGAATACTGCTCTAATAATTTTTATATAAAAAGTATTTTATATACAGGTTAAATACAGAGAATATGTATGGAAAAAATGTCCAATCTTAAAGAATCTGAAGCACTGGAGAAAGAAAAGCATATCATTACCAATCTTTTTATGTAAATATTGTGATATAGTTATTAGACATTAAAAAGAATTTATATTCTCATTCTAGTCACTGAACTGTTGAAATAAAACACTATTTTACTAACTACAGCTCATTAAGAATTATAAAAAATATATAAAGTATTAGAATTTGTTAAAACAAAAGTCTTTGTGCTTCTATAAATGAAGTGTAGTAGCTCTTTTTAATAAGTTCTTAAGGAATTTCTTTCCCAGAAGATATTTAATCAACTAGGAGGACATTTCATTTTATTAACTGACTCTTTATTTGACATTGCAAATATCTCTCACTGTGGACCACAAATGAGAAAAAGTCTCTTAAAAAAATCTCATTTTTACATTCCGCTTCATTTTACATTAATCTCTAGAATTACCTTTAGAGATTTTGAGTTGTCTTTATTCTTCCTAATTGCTGCATTTATTAAGCAAGATAAATATTTTTCTATAATATCTTTGTTAATTACTAACATATCCTACATTTACATAATATACTTTTTGGGGCAATTTCTTTGGTAACATTTCATGGTTAATAGGAAGCAATTTGCTTTCTTTTATTAAGTGCATTAAAACTTCATGCCCCAGACATCATGAATGGTAAACATTTGATTCTGCTCAAATTTAATGCACCGAGGCATTTTGCCGTGCCATATTATTTATGTGCTGTGTTCTGCATTGTTAGCTGCTAATGAGACTTCAGCTCTTATTGCTCTAAGGCCTGAACACTAACCTCATTTTAATGAGTTCATTATTTGCTGTCTTCTGAAAGGAAGACAACAAATTTTCCTTTTAATTAAAGGTCAAAACACCTCTGGCGAAGGAAAGGGAAGAGGTTATCAAGGCCTAGGAGAAACTTTCAGATTTCTAAGCTAAGCAGAGTTAGTGTAGACTGGGATAGGGGGCGGCTTCTCAAGAATATGGATAGTCAATCAATCTCTGGAGACCAAGGTGCATCTAAATTTAAGACAAATGAGAACAATAGAACATGATAGCTAATATGCCTAAGACTTTGTAAAAAATGAAATTCAGCCAAGGTAATTAAAGAGGCTTTACTCTTAACCAAAAGAGCCGCATGGATCAATACGGCTGCAGGAGCAGGTCTCCTCTTGTGCATGACGAATGAGTTGTGGGGTTCACAGAACAGATGCCATATTAACTGAGCCAAGAAAAACTAATTTCAAATATTGTTTCACAAAACGTGAAAAATGAAGTATTGCAAAATGAAGCAATGGAGTGTTTGCATTTAACAAATAATATGGTTATATTAAAAACAAAACTTTCATTTTCCTGTGATAGCATATTCATTCTGCACATGATCAATTTGAATCTTGTATATTGCTTTTAATTAAGACTTTAAATGTTAATAATGTATTTTTATTTAAGCATATGCCTTTATGAACTTTATATTTGTGTATGAAATCTAAGATGTGCCATTTTATGCCCCTAGGACTGTGCTTGGCTTAGAGTATATGATCAATAAAGCTTATTTAATGAATGGTTTAATATGAAATGTCTAATCAGTTTTTATTGAGCATTTTTTATGTGTATATAGCACTATGACATGTGCCAGAGTAAGACGAGGTGGGAAGGAGACAGTATAAGAGATAATTCCTATCTTTAAGGATCTTAAAATATTATACTGTTGCTAATGATAAAGAAATCACTTTACATGTTTCTTTAAATACCTTTTTAAGTGTCGATTAAATGTATTTAAATGAAATCAAAGGAAGTTAATTGTGTGCACTTGGAAGCCATTCAATAAAAATTAATATAAATTAACTTCAAAGACTTTAAATTTTCCCTTTGACAATCTCTTCCTACTGACTTTTGCCCAATATGCAGAGGAGAAAATTAAGATTTGAAAAAAGAGAATTTTTTTAAATGGTGTAATTTCAAAAGATTTAAAAAACAAAGCTGAGGAAGTGGATTACACTTTAGTAGTAGAATATGAACAATGACTGTTGAGCATTTTATACTTTTCAAAGGATTGTAATATACATTATTTCATTTAACCTTCAAAATAATTCTAGGTATTGTTATCAGTATTTCATAGATAGGATTAACAATTCATCTAGAAAGTGATGTGGATGAATCAGGCTCTAAAATAGAAAATTTGATTGCCAATCTGGTGTTCCTTACATTTCCTATGGGAACTCAAATTACTAGAACCTGGGTGACACCATCTACTTGCTAACTATTAGCTGAACTGTGAATATTTGATCTGAGCTGTGCATATTTTCTCAAAGAAAATAGTTAACACAATTTCAGAATTTAGTGTTCCAAACGGAGTTAAAACTCACAGAAATGAAATAATGCTTAATTGTGTATATTCTATTCTATTATAATATATTAAATATATATGTAAGTATAATAAGTTTCATACTGTGTTATAGATAGCAAGTGCTTGAAATTTTATATAAAGAGGTGACACAGATTGCAAAGCATCTATATTTTGTTTGCAATTTTAGCTAAGGTTGTTTTGTGTTTTTCTTTGTAAACCTTTTGCTCATTAATTTTGTTTAGATGCTATGATTCTAAAGGTTTTTTGGAATATAAGAATTTCATCTGGCTGTGGACTATTAACTTGAACCCAATTTGAAAAGTTGAACACTCATTTATTATGATGATAAACTGAATTAGTAATGTATTTCTTCATAATTACTCTTTGTATGTGAGTAACAGGATATCAACATACTTGGGTGTTTCTTCTCCCTTTAGCCTTAAACTTATTTCTTCTGTTTTAAATAAGACTAGTTCTGAAGGTGGCAGTGTGTCAGTAGACTGAAAGAGAATTAGCTAGCTCTGCGTCATTAATAATTTGATATGATGTCTTCCAATGGACCTGCATTCTGTTGCCTTTTACATCTGTGTTTTTAAAGCAATTTTATGGAGACATATTCATATACTATACAATCCGTTTAAAGAGTACATTCAGTGGCTTTTGGTATAGTCACAGAGTTGTACATTCATCACCTCAATCAATACTAGAACATTTTCATTACTCCAAAAAGAATGGATAAACAAAATGTGGTGTATACATACAAGTGAAAAATTTTATTCAGTTGTAAGAAGAAATGAAGTCATGATGCCTATGATAATATGGATGAACACTGAGGACCCATGTTGAGTGAAGCAAGCCAGACACAAAAGGACAAATATTAAATGATCTCACTAATATAAACTTAATATAATGGGCAAATTCATGGAGTTAATAGCTAGAAGATTGGTAACCAGAAGACAGACTGAGGATAAGAATTGGGAAACTGAGGCTTAATTTGTGAAGAATTTGTAATAAGATTGACTGTAAATGTTTGGAATTGGACAGAGGTACTGATAGCACATTAGAGTAAATATAATTATCCGCATCAAAATGTGGATATGAATGTGGTTGAAAGGGAAAGTTTAGGGCTGTGCATGTCACTAGAAAGAAAGGTAAAGGATAAAACATGGGACTGTATAACATAATGAACCCTGTTGTGGACAATAAGTATGGTTAATAGCACAAATATATAAGAATATTTTTCCATGAATCAAAACAATTGTAAATTACTATTACAAGATCTAACAATAAGGTGGCATTTGGGCAAAAATACATTTAAAACAAACTATGAACTGTAGTGAATAGTAACATTAATATTGCTTCAATTGTAAAGAAAAAAATTATGCTAAATTAAAGAAACCAGACAAAAAGTACTGCGTATTGTTTGATTCCTATTATATAAATTGTAAATATAAAAAATTTATAGAGACAGAATTAGATTAGCAGCTATGTAATGGCAGGGAAGGATAGAGGGATTAAGAGGTGACATCTAAGGAGTAGGGAGTTTTATAACTGTTTCTTTTAAAAATTTTTTTCTTCATTTTTTTTTATTAGAGAAGTAGGTTACAAAACAATCATGCATGATGTGCAGAATTCCCATACATCACCCATCCATCAACATCTTACATTGTTGTGGAGCATTTGTTACAGACTATGAAAGAACATGATCAGACTATTACCACTAACTATGGTCCGTAGTGTACACTTGGTGTATTTTTTCCATACATCCCTATTATTCCTAGTATGTATTATTATTTTACATATGCTGTAGTTCATGAGAGAACGCTCTCATATTTTTACGTTAACCACAGTCCATCTTCTACCACATGGTTTACATCTTTTACATGTTCTTTATATCCTTTTTTGATAGAGAAATACATTTAAATACGTTTATTTTAAAAATTGAATTAAGTTTCTGATTTTAAAACCAAATGATGAAGGTACTCTCCATATTGGCCTTGTATGAATCGTGGAAACCTGTGGGCTCACAGATTATCTTCTGCTCTGGAGGTCTCTAATTATTTAAACATATGTCCTTGTTCTTAACATAAATCTCTTAAGACATTGCTCTTCTCAGATTTGGTTGCATCACCTCAACTCAGAATGCAAAAACAAACTGGTAATTCTATTTTTATTCTTGATTCATAAGTGGCCAATTTCATTCCATGTTATCTTTTCTAGAGATACTGTCTGTTGGCAATGCTTACAGAAATTATTAAAAGTAAAATGTTGCATCTGTTGCATTTTCCAAGGCCATATTTGACCCTATTTGCTCCAGATATTGATGCAAAATTGTTAAGACACATTTGTATAAGTCTTCAAAAGAATATCCTTGTTTTCTTGATATTGTATTTGATCTGTTAAAAATCATATTCTTAAAAATTCCATTCAATAAAACTTGTACAGATGGAGTACTTAGTATATACTTGGAACAGTTCCATGACCTTTGGAGGAACTGAAAGTCCTCCAAACTAAACTATGTTAAACTTTAGTTTTAAACTAAAAGTCATTGTCTCTGCATTTAAGTAAAATAGATTTTCTATTGAATAAAATAAAATGAATAAGACTATATAAAAGGCAGCATGGAAAGAAAGATATGATAAAATCAACTAGCTGCGAAGGGTGAAAGAATCTAAAATAAAGAAAATAGTGCAGTGTAATGTTGATCAGAGATTTCATTAAATAAATGAGTTTTAAACAGATCTTTGAGGAAACTGTAATATTTGTCCAAGTGCAAAAGGTGAGGGGAAGTAAGCAAGGGTATATTATTTATTGCCATATTTCCTTGTAAAATTGTATTTCTCTTTTCCTCCTTCTCCATTTTTGCAGACAGTTGAATAATCCACTAAATGACTTTTCACAATTTGAATATCTGGCTGTAAAAATATACTGTGTTTTCATATTTATCATTAAATGACATAACATCAAAATTCCCATACTTTGTGCTTATGTTTAAGAAGCTTCCACAAATATAACTTTCAAATATACCAAAAAATGAAAGCAGAACATATTAGTGTCCCTAAGATGCTGAAATATGTTTAAGTTCATTCTAATTTACCTGGGCTATATGGCATTATTTTAGAGTACTTTCAGTTAACAAATATTAAATTTGAGTACTTATGAGCATAAAACAAATGTATGGAACTTGTTTTTACTCTCAAGGAACATGTAATCCATCTGAAGGTAAACTTGTGCCTGAATTATTATAATAATAAGCATAAAGAAATATTGTAATTATTTTATCAGAAAAGTTCAATGAAGTTTCAAAAATCTTAAGAGTATTGCCGTGCTAGGCAACAGGAAAAACACAGAATATGGGTAGGCAAAAGTTTACAAGATAAGGCAAGTGGTGCAGAGGTTTTTATAAGTCAAGTGAGCAAATTTAAATACTTTGGAATGGTTTTTGAGGAAGTCTGGGAATAAATCTTCCTCGATACGCTATAATCTTCCAAATAATCTTCAAAATGAGATTAATCTGTCAAGTGTGGGCAGAAAGGACCTTGGCTGTTATATAGAGATTTATATTACAAAGGAGACCAGCAAAAAAGAGGCTACTAAAATAATATTTGCATGTTCTTTAAGAGTTTACTTGTTAGTGGCAATAGGAATGGAAAGGAAGGGACAAATGGAAGCATCTTGCAGAGGGAAAGAACACAGGACTTGTCCACTTATTAATATGCCAAGACAGAGAGGAAGTGGCGAAAGCTTTGAGCTTAAGTAGCTGACAAGTTTGGGAGTACACTGACAGAAAGATACTGAAGTTAAAGTGTGGCTATCTACACTAATGAGAAGATAATGTTAAATAGTTTAATTGAATTAAAATGACTTGGAAATGAATTAAACCAATGATGATCTTGAATTAATGGATTTATATGTGTCAAATAAAGCCCTTCGTGGAAGGACAGAAAATAAAAACATGTAACTAAGCTTGAAACAATAAGATTTATTTAAGGCATTTTGGGCATTATTTAAAAGTTACAAGTATGTAAACTTAGTTATGTTTAATTTATAAGCTAATACAGAAGTAAATTTGTGTAAATTTTATAAAAAACTTATTTCCAGTTGTAATGTTAATTGTATTGGTGATCCTTGTTTGTGGCCTCACAACTATCAGCAAATATTTTGAGAATGCATTCCAATATATGAGCGTTTAGTTTCATAAATTATATACTTGTACTTCTATAACAATTTGTGAACTTTATAAAAATATGCAAAATGAAAATTATCAGATGAAATAAATACTACTTAAATATTCTATTTATTAACAACATAACACCTTTTTTTGTGCTAACAAAATTATGTTTTAACTGAAAAGAATGTGACTAAATATGTCAGATCTAATTAAATGTCCTTGCTTGAAATCTGTACTGTGACTTGCTGACAAACTGTGTGCTAAGAAAGTAGAAGAATGTCCTTGGTTTGCTGTTTCCTTGCTGTTCATTTCTGATTGAGTTATTAGTTTTACATTCCATGGACAGTCTATTTGCAGGAGGAGTTTTCAAACTACTCGCCTCTTTTGTGAGGGGTAATTGAGTTAGGCTAGATTAAATCTGTAAATGCCTTTATATTGTTGCTTAAACTATAATATGTAGAAATAGATTGCAAATGAAGAAATCAGGGTCGTCTGAACTGTCAACTCTGCTCCCTGTGACACTCCCATTTTCCCCTCAGGATGTTATGCATATGGTCTGAAATATGAGACTGTCTGAGATATGAATCAGGTGGGTCACAAAGATTCATCCCTAATAAATATCTTTTCAGGTCAGTATTTTTCTTATTTTTAAATGAACATTAATAAACATCCTAATACTTTTTTTCTGCATCTCAATGTATTGCCTTGCATTCAACCCATGTTGGGGCAGCACTAGTCAAAACTGCTTATAGGAGTCAGTGTGCCATTGTGGTTAAAAGATGAGTTTTATTTCTTCCAGAATCAACGCCTTCCAAAACAGGATATTAGTCATGCAGGGATTTCAGCCAGTTCCAATTACAGTGTCAGGCTCGTCTTCCCTCAACCTCAATAGAATAGACCAAGAGGTTTATGACCTGTCAGGCAGGGACTACTGCCCTAACCAGCAGGAAGTAACTGCAGAAGAATGATCATCGCCCCTAAGCACCCCCTTAAGAATAAGGGCATGAACTCTCTGAGGTGGGAGTTGAAGTATGTTAGCCAGGTAAATGAGGAGAACATGAACCACAGCACGGCTTACCAGACAACATGGTCGACAGACCACATGGCTGCAAGACCTCACTGAGACTTTGAATTTAACCTTGAGGTACCAGTTTCTTTTTCCAGGACCTCCACTTTGCCCCAGATATATTCCAAACAGGCCTCAACATTGGCTCCCACCATTGGTGGGGTACCCAGTAAGAGCTGGGGCCCATCCCCTTATCATTAGCAAGGGGGAAGAATAATTAACAGTTTAAAAGGTAACCACACAAGGCAGAGCTCGCTTTTCTCTGCCTAGAGGTGCCTGTGTGTATTTTCATCTTTCTCCCCCATTTCTCAGCAAGCTCTGTTCTTTCCTCCATTACCCAATAAATTCTTTTTACTGGCCTAAAAACAACAACAAAAAAAGCAAGGGTTCAAAGTAGCTCTAACACTTATTATACTTACCCCTTCTGTTTCTTAATTTCCTCATCAGTAAAATGGGTATAGAATAATATATCTCTCATGGAATCACTGGGAACATTAATTGAAGTAACATATAATGCTTCTATGTTTGAACAGTATGTGGTATATAATAAGGTTTTTTTTTTTTTTTGTTTTTTTTTTGTTTTTTTTTTCTGGATGCGCATTCAGTTTTACTGGGGTGGGGAGCCGGCCCTCAGGGGTTAGCCTCCATGGTTTCGTAGATCCACTCCAGGTGCGGGGTCAGCTTGGTGCAGACGGCCGGCTTTTGGGGGCTGCCGCAGGGGACGTGGCCCCATGATGTGATGCCTTGAAGCATGCCATCGCACACCAGTGGGCCCCCTGAGTCACCCACGCAGGTGTCCTTGCCGCCATCCAGGTGGCCCGCACACAGCATGAAATCCGTCACCTTCTGGTCGTGGGCCCTGGCACACACGTCGTTGGGCAGGAGTTCCATGTCCACACAGTGCAGTTCGTCTGGGTATGAGAACTGCTCCGGTGTGATGCTGCCCCAGCCCGAGGCCAGGCAGGAGCTTCCCAACTCGGGCTCCTGGGTGGGCAGGTCTATGACCTTCACGGTGTCGGTGATCATGGCCGGCTCCTCCAGGTGGAGCAGCATGAGGTCGTGGCTGTAGTCCTCCCCAGGGAGGCGGCTGTGGCTATTCAGGAGGCTCAAGTTGAAGAGCGGGTGAGGGAAGCTCTTGCTGACCAAGAAGAACTGGGCCGAGGTCTCGTCCTCAAACAGGTTGTGTCTGCCCAGCCAGACCTGGTAATTGCTGGGAGAGGGGAAAAGGGGAGAAAGAGGAGAGAGAAGGGCGGGGAGGTAGGGCAGAGGTGGAGGGGGGAGAGTCTCAAAAGAGAGACATAAAACATGGAGAGAGAGAGAGAGAGAGAGAGAGAGAGTGGGCAAGACATAGAGAGAAATGGAGACCATGAGTAAGAAAACAGGAAGGTGGAGGCAGGAAGAGAGTGAAAGGCAGAGAAAAGTGGAGTTGAAAAGAGACAGCATAAAAGGAGAGAGGGAATGGGAAAGGCAGAGAGGGAGATGAGTGAGAGACAGAGGGAGCAAAGGGACAGCGGGAGAGAGAGAAAAGGTAGACAATGAGAAATAGACAAAGGGAAGAGGAGGGAGTGAAAACAGTGAAATGGACAAAATGGGAAGGACAGAGGAAGGAACAGAGAGCATGAGAGTGGAAGCCATGATGGAGAAGAGAGTGAGAGAGAGACTATAATAAGGTTTTAAGAACGGTGAATTATTATTTTATTACTATTGTTTTGTTGTTATCAAGATACGAATAATTCATCTGAGATCACACAGGTTCCAGATTGTGTGAAATGATATTACCTCCAAGAGAAACAAGTGTACATATATGCTTGGGTTATTTGGTTTTACATCAAACTTCCTTGCTTTTGTCAGCCTTTAATATGATATTTTTGAAGGTGGGTGAACCTTTTGTCAGGTGTAGCTTAAATTCTTTATGGGATATTAGCAAATTCTTTCCTCTCCTCCAGGAGTTTAATTTGCATTTTGTGAAAGAATGCATTTTAAAAATATAACTGATGAAGTAATTATAAAAACAAAACAAAACTGTGACCTGATCTCTTTCCTGGACAGAAACTCTTGGTAAAAGACCCAGTATAATTTGCATTTTAAATGTGGTGGAAACTACATTCCTTCATTTCATGTAATTGTTTGTTTTGAATCGGCTTTACTTGACTAACAATGATTTTCTTGTTTTCACACAGAGAAGTAGGAGACTTGCTTTGTTGAAGCAGCACTGATGGCTAATTCCTTCATGTCCTTCAAGACTTGGCTCAAGTCTCATTGTCTCTAAAGGCCAAGCCTGAGCACGCTATTTACAGCCTCCTCCAACTCTCACCCAGAACTCCCTGCTCTGCTCTACATTTTCTTTGTTTTTCATAGGACTGAACAGCTTCTAATATACCATATTATTTAGTCATTCATTATATATTTATCTTAACTTTGTCCCCACAATAGAATGAGGGTAGGAGAACTTCCTTTGTACCATGATGTCTCCTAATCAGGCTAAAACAGTACCTGGAATATAAAGTGCTCAATAAATGTTTGGAATGAATGATGGTGTTTGGAACTGATGGAAATCAATTACTAGGAGCTATGTGCTCAATTTGCACTTCCCTGTATGAAGACCTTTCCAGTGCAGCTGCAATTACCATCAGTTGACTGAGATGGAGAGGGAGTCATGTTCAAATATATACCATTGCTGAGCTGTCATACATGGCTCGGTTTTTTGAGACTGTTGACTCAGATAATCAGATAACGCAACAAGAAGAATATTAGAGCTTCAAGAACATTTTGAGCTTGCAAAAATGCAACCCCTAAGGTTTAAAATAAAGTTAATGGCGTTCCTTTTCTTGCTAATTGATCAGCAATCTAGAACTAACTAGATAATCATGATTAACTAATAGAAAATGCTGGCTGAATGGAGAAAACCATAAAATCCCCATAGATTTCTTTAGCAGCAAAGGAAAAAATCCTTGAATAAATTATCTGTTTTTCTTTGTATAGGTCACTTCACGAAGTCTCTGAAATTTCATCTGATTTGTAACTATTACAGATTACCGAAGTGGGGCCAGAAGTATATATTTAGAAGCCAAAATGTGTGCTGAACTGGCTGTCCTAATTCATATGACTCTAACTCAAGAATCTCAAAAAAACATTTATGTTTATTTTTTCTCATTTTTTTTTTCTAATTTCACCTAAACTGGGCAGGAAGCTATGCAGTTATAAACTGTCTATCGAACAATCAATTTGGGTGAAACCAGAGCTATCTTATCACTGTTACTGGAATTGTGAACAGAGAATCAGGACATAAAATATTTACAATTATGTTTTGATATATTTGAATTAAAAATATATTGAACAAATAATAATCTATACTATTGATTCATTTACAATGAACTGCTACCTCTGGTAATTTTAAGTTTAAAATTCTGGTAATTTTATCAGAAGTGATAAAAGGTGAAAGTAACTTATATTTTTTATAAAAATAACTATCATTTTACAATGTTGAAATGCTGGCATTAAAACAGTGTCAACATGAACAATATTACACACAGATGTACAGACATTTTGTACTATACAATGCACTCCTCCCAGACACCAAATACAGTCAGAGAGTAAATTATGTTAAAAGATCCTGACATTTTTTGTGCAAATTTTATTTTAATTCTCCAAAATGATCTTCTCAATTAATTATTTTAATTGGAATTTTTGTTTTTACTCATTTCCTAGATTTTGCATTTGGTTTTTACAAATGCCTTTTAAAATCTCTCTATAATTATTATTGTGTAAAAAAAAAATCTCTTTTTTTTTGATGCATCAAATGATAATGCAATTAAAGATTTAAAGTAGACACTTGGGTTGTCTACTGACTGGCAGAGTGAGTTTTCTGTGCCTCAGCTTTCTTATCCTTAAAATGGGTATAAAATGATGTACTTGAGTTATGTGAGATATAAATTAGAGGCATAAAAATATGCCTTGTACATATAATTTTACATATGAAGAAACAGAAAGCTAGAATGATTGTATGACTGCTCAAATACCCATAGGAAGCTCATACTAGAGCTCATCTTAGAATTATGGTTAGGATCCAAGGTTTCTGATACCCCATTTTATTAGTATGTTATACTGATATCATCCATGCCTAACTCCTAATTGCTATGTCTGAGAACACCCTTTGTTAAATAATGACACATTTAAATAATAGTAACAGCCAAGAAGCATTTTTAGGGCTGAATCTTCATCTCTGATCTGGAGGTAGCTGTTTTCTGCAGCAAGCACCATCCGCCTATTTAAGCTTATCAGAAAGGCGATCAGCCTAGGATGAAATAAACATCACCCATATTTATAATGACAAAACTCTTTAGGTTTTTAAACAAGGCCAATATTAAAAATCCAATTTTCATTCAGTGTGCATCCTTCTAGTTTAAATTGAGGACCCAAATTATTTGCCAGTGTGTATCTCCACATTCAAGCTAATTTAGAAGATGACTCTTGAGATTCCTCTTTAATGTGTTTATAGGTGGCTTCATATACCAGAATGAAAAAAAAAGTCACGTTTAGAATAACTACTTCTTTTTATTCCAACACAAAATGAGTGATGTCGCAAAATGTTCTATTAAACAGGTATTTCCTGTACCCTCGAGCAATTAACTGACCTAGCCTTTCTGGGCTTAGTTGGTTAAAGGTATGTACTATAGACAGGGATGTACATACATTTTTTACTTCCTCGTATTTTCCCTCTTACCTAGGCTTATGATGCAGCTTGATGTTTAACAAATATGATTCATGTTCTACAACCTCTGAGCCTTTGTTTATGCAATGCCTTTTTTGTTCTTTATCTGGAATACTTTCCACTTAGATCAGAGCTCTGTTGCAAAGCTGTTATTTCTCCAAATCCACCTATGAATTCAAATCCTCCATGAGTCCTTTCTGATTCTTCAATAGAAGAGCATGTCTTTTTCCATATTATTTTTACCTCTCTTGCATATTTAGTTTTCAATTTAGATTAAGGAGATAAAACAAGGAGAAAAATAGATACATACTCCTCAAGTTCCTAAAGGAAAAAATATAATTGTCATGTGAAAATATCCTCAAGTGAGAAATATGTCACTGTTATAATTGTTATGTGTTACATTTTTCAGTAAAGTAGAAAACAACCTTCCACCTCCTAGTCTGAGTAACCTGAAAGTATAAGCATAACATTTCACCTAAGTAAAGCTATGTCTTTGATTTCAGTCTGGTATAGTAATTTTTATGGTACATAATTTCCTACGAGATAGCAAGATTCTTGAAAGCAAGTACTGAATATTATTTGTCTTCATGCTCCTTACTTTAAAAAAAATTCATCGTGCTTTATACATAGTACAGCCCTACAGGTATTGAATTGAATTGCATTGAATTGAATTGAATTGAATACTCCATTAGCTTTCTTAATATATCGGAGTGAAATATGACTCCATATGAAAGAATTTTGTAAGGAATGCTCTTTTTTTGCCTCCTCCAATCACCAAAGTTCTAATAGACAAAAATATCCTCCTGGTACTAGGGGTTTTAAACTTGCATCTTTTTGAAGAAGATTAAAGGATTTGTTGGAAATGACACTCTATATTGGAAATTATATGTAGTTTTTGATGTACAATGTGTTGTGATAATAATTTCTGGTTTTCCTCCACTGCTGATAACTTTGAAGTAATGAGGCTAATGGATCAGTTCTGTTTTGGACTAGATTCCTATACTTAGAGGATTAATCATTTCCACAAGCAGTTCTTTTCCCTTGCTTGCTTTCCTGTAATGTCCTCTAGTCTCAGACTCCTTCCAACTGCTCACAAAACTTAGTCTTTGCTTTGCTAAATATGAGATTGGCTGCTTCACACTGCAATTTTCTCTCTGTCTATCCTTAAAGTCAGCATTCTGTGCCTACAGCCTCTTCTAGAGATCTCTTTTCTTCTGTATGCTGTGAGTATGACAGATGCTTTTTAGGAACCGGTTTTAATGGAAAAAATTACTTCCAGCTTGGAATCTAGGTTGAAAATGAATTCCGCAAAGTGCAGAGACCTGGAGGTTGTGGCTTCTACAGTGCTACTCCATTAACTATTGCCTGAGTAACAGAATCTCTGGAGTAGCACGTGCCCCACCACAACCCCTTGATGACTGTGTTAAGGAAACACTGTTTCTAAAAGAAAGGAACCTCTGGGCAAGAATTAGAAGCAGTCGCACAGCATAAGTGCTAGAAATCAGGCTTTTAAGGCTCACTGCTCTCAGATACACCATCAGAGTGACATTGCGGAGATTTTGTGATCTGACCATAGTTTAGAAATCAGAGAGCTTTCTTTTTTAGCTTATCCGCAAACTTCATCAATAGAGTAATTTGTGGTCTTTCTTCTATTTACCTAGGAAACTGACGCATGGCTTATGTTTTGCCCTTTGGTAGAGGGTAACTTGCTGGCAAAGTAAGATTTCTTTTAAACTTTGGATTGAAATTTGGCTTTTCCTTCTCACATAAAAAGGCTCATCCACCAGCCTCAAACAAGGCACGATTTGTAATCTGTTCAAAAAATTTTTTTAAGATGTGTTTTCTTCATTTATTTCTCCTTGCCCCCTCAATGTTTGCATTTGCTGTTTCCTATTGTTGTGTGCTGGTCTTCTCTTTCTAGGATCTCCCATGTGGGAGGGAGGGAGGTGCTAATCGCCTGAGCCACCTCTGCTCCCTTGTCTGCTCCATTTTGTGGCCCAAACATTGGGTCATGTCGAGAATGTATCTTGCTGATTTCCTACCTTATCATCTACCATCAATCACAAAAGATTGATAGAGTAAGCTTCGTAGAGGCAGAGTTAAAATCTGTTTGTTTACTGTTGTCACTAAATCTGTTTAAACATAATTCCCAAAAGACTGCCAATCATTTTAAAAACAAAGTGAAGTAAGACAAAACAAAGTTAAAGTTAAGTGATTCAATGTTCGGCTTTCATACTTGGTAGTGGTCCACAACCCCTGGTATGAAACTCATTCTTGTGCAACATTTCTTACACTTCTGCAAGAGCTTTCTACTCACAGCTGGTCCTTTGAAGCCTACACTTACCATGAAACCTTCACTGAAATCTTCCACCCAACATCATCCTTGCTTCTCTCCTTAGAGTAGTTATTTTTGTCTTTCAGAGCCAATCATTCATTTCCCCTTCTACTTGCAAGCACACATTGAATTCCCCCCATCCCCTGAGGTCTTCTTCGCATTCATAAGGTCTGTCCTGCCCAAGGGGTGACCATGCACTCAAATTAGGCCAACCAGGCTGACCCAGGAATTTGATTATTCAGTGGAGTGACCCAAAGAAAGAAAGGTTAGGACTGATTGACCCACCAGGGTGATGCAGTGGAAAACTTGATTATTAGTTTCTTCCACCAGGACAATCAAAGCTGTCCCACTCCCTAAGTCTCCTAAATGAGACTTATTTTTTCCCCCAATAATTTTATACAAATACATGAACTGCTACAAACCTTCCAATAAGTCAATTTGGTTAAAGATATCCAAACTTGTTTGATAGCTGAAGAACAATAACTCCTTTAAATAGGTAATTTTTTTATTGGAGCCATGTAATTGAGAATCCCATTACTTATTTACAGGTGATTTCTGTAGTTTTTTTTTTCAATGTATTAGTCTTGAGTATATTATAATATTTTAAACTCTTTCAGGGTTAGAACCAAATATTACACTTTAGTTTCACAACATTCTTCAACCTAGCACCGGACATATGCTCATTACTTAATAGTTGATAAAATAGTGCTTTGCTTTCAGTAATGATTTATAGTTTTCAAAGTACTTCATAAGATGAATTTATTTTATTTTCATATTTCCCCACTGTGTGTACTTTCCCCAAAGCAGGTATTACTATTGTGCCTGAAGGCAACTTTGCATATAGGAAAGAACAGGCATAGAGTGAGGTTTGAACCTTACTCCACCACTTAGGAGATCTGTCAGCCACATGAGTGCAAAATATGCACTCAACAAATATCTGGTGAACAAATGAATGAGAGAAGTGATAAACGAATTAGTTTTCTTTTAGGCAGTGTGTTGCCACACACAACAGTATTCAATAAATGTTTGTAGAATTAATGTTATTTGCCTTCTCTAGCAAAGAAAATTAGATAACTTCTACCTTAAATTTATGACACTGCTATGTGATGATGTAAAAGGAGTAATATAAAACTGGCACTGGAATTTAATGAATGTTAATTATTTTAACAATTAAGGGAAATAAGATGCAAAATGTTTAAGTGGATGTTGCTAGTTCACATTGTCAGTAAGTAGCTGAGTGAGGAGGGTTGCATCCTTACCCTAAGCATTCCATTCCAGCAAGGCACTGCTCTCTCCTTACTTATTGACAGAAGTCCTCCTTACATTTTACTTGTAGAAATTAAAGAAATGTCCTGCCCTTTGCTTTTCTCTATAGATCTAGTGGCCTAAACTTTTATTTTTTTTAATTGAGCAGCCAGAATTTGAAATAATAATTTAAAAATATAAACCTTTGGAAATCAACAATTTTTACTAACACAATGCCATGTACTATTACAACAAAAAAACATAATAATTAAAGCCTGTTTATCTTGGTCACCCAACAATATTAATACTTATTTTGGCTTCAAAATTTTGTTTTTCTACTTACTCATTATCCAAACAATTAATACACTGAGTGGATATCTAGGAAAGGTACAATCTTCCAAATATCATACTATTCATTCCTTTGAGAGTGAAGGGATTTTACAAACTGCTTTTGCAGCTGGCACTTGATAATACTTTATTCTTCAACCCCTATGCTTTGAGTGCACCATGTGCATCAAATGCAATAGGAGACTTTCCGAGCTGTGACAGATGAAAAGCAGGGCTATTTTTCATTCTATAAGTAAATCTGGCCCCGAGCATGGGGTTACTATAAATATATCTTCATCTCCCTGCTCATCACACTAGCCACCCTTTCTCAATCATCCTGAATCACAGCACGACTTGAACATAAAATACTAAGTTATTCTATTACAATGGATTAATTAGTTTGGTGAGTTGTACATTACATGCAGGGTATTTCCTCAGCACTTAATATTTCATCCTTTTTAGGGCTAATTGGGTAAAAATTTCCTATTCAAGAAACTACAAGAAGTCTATGTGACTGAAGGATAGACAAAAGAAAGCTAAGAAAGGAGAGAGAAATGATGGGCTTTGTGTGTTGAACTAAGGATTTGAATTTTATCCTGAAATTAAGAGAATGCCACTTAATCAGGAGAAAGACTGATTTTTATTAGGTTAGGAAGAATCATTTGGCTACCATTTGTTGCAGGTGGGTTTAAACTAAGCAGGCAGCCTGTAGGTAGTTGGAATATATGGCAGTAATCCAGGGAAAAGTTGAACTGGGAAAGAAGGAATAGGGATAGATACAAGATATATCAATGTAGTATAATCTACAGGTATTAGATATAGATTGGATATATGGGGAAAGTCACCTGGAAATTACAAATTTTACTCCCCAATTTTTGGTTTGGTTTCGATGGGATAAGAATGTCATTTAAAATCCAAGGAAGAATAAGTTTATGGAAAAAAGATGATGGTGTGATTTAAACACATGATGAGTTTGAAGTGCTTGAGGACAATTAAATTGAGATATTTATAAGTGGTATGGAGCTCAACAGAGAGGTATGGAGTTGTCACAGTTCTTGGGTTGAAACCACAAATTTGGAGAAGGTTTATAGAATCAGTAGAGTAGAATAGCACCCTAGGAGCACTTAACGATTACCCCATAAATGGAAGAAGAAAGATAACAAGGGAGATTGCTAAGAAATAGCCAGGAAAAAAAAACAACCAAAAAACAAAAACAAACAACAATAAAAACAGTGTGGTTAAGAGTGACCATTTCGAGTGTTTTAAAATAGCTGGATTGTATTGAATATTTACTTTGTGCATTTTACATTTATTACCTAATTCAGTCTCAGAACCATATATGGAAGGAATTGTTATAATCTCCCCATTTTACCTCTCAGGAAATTGAGGCATAGATATAGTTAGGTTAAACTTTTTGAGCCAGACACCACTGTGAGCACTTTATAAGATCTAACTAATTTTTACAACCAAATTGCAGAGGCACTATTATTACTATTACTATTATTATCATTTCATTTTACTTATATGGAAATTAAGGCACAAGATTAAGTAAACTAGCTAAAGCTACAGAACCAGTAAATGAAACCATAACTGGGAAGTCTGGTTTCACAATCAAAATGTTTAGCTCCTATATTGCTATTTTTGTGAAATCGTGGCAGAAAGATACACTTTTACTTTCATAATATGGATATTATCAGGGAATAACAAGAACAGTTTCAGTAGAGTGATGGTGGCAAGAACACAGATTATACTCTATTGAAGAGTGAACAGCAAATGTAGGCAACACTTTCAAGAGGTTAGGTAGTGAAGGTGCAGATGATAATTTGCTTCTTTAAGTGGGAAGGAAGGGTAGTAGAAATTCCAGGAGAGAGGGGGAATGATGATACAAGAAAGAGATGGAAGAATTTATGGAACAAGGTCCTAGAGAAGGTTGGGAGAAGTGGTATACATAGATGATAATTTACCACTGATGGCAAATATAAACAATAAAAACAAAACAGTAAAGAAACAAAACAAAGTTCCTCATTTACTGACATCTGCTCAGATGCTAAAGACAACAGGAAGACAGGACGCTTCTCTGGAAATGAATGTGATTGTGGCAAAGACCACCCCGCATGGCACCTTTTCTGTACTCTGCTTTGTATCACCCTGTAAGGGCCTGGATCCTGAGTCTAAGTGGGCTCTGTTCTTGGGTTGACCTTGGAATCCAAGTGGCTCATGGGATGCTATAATAAAATTCACTTGTAAATGCACCAAGGATGGATTTTAAATTCCATTATTGTATTTTCAAGTAAATTAGAAACTTGGGGAATGGCCTAGAGCGCATAGGGTCTCTCTAAGATTGCTGTACCAGAAGAGAATTTTTGAGTTGGCTTGAATGATAGCATTAGAGATGTGATAGGCTTTGATTGATCTAGACAAGATAAATGATAATTAAAATTCTGCCTTCTTAGACATTTGCCTAACAAGAAAATTTCCATAATATACTCATCAAATAAATTTAAAGAAGGCATAATAAAAACTATTATATCATAAATATAATATTCATCTCTCCTTATTTCTCTACATTACCAGTGATTTATATTCCTAGCCCTTTATGATGAGGTGATTTTGTAGTGCTCCAATGAGTACATTCATTGACTGTCTAAGGTTATGCTATATATTTACTATTTTAAAAGGCTCACTTTTTACCTAGATTCATAATTTATTCAAGAATTCTTTCAGATTTCAAATAAAATTATAAATATTAATCTGGACCAGAAATTGTTGCCTTTGCCTCTGTTGAATTTCCATCCTATATTGGCAAGGGTAATGCAGTTACATTTTGATTGTCTTTGAAAGATATAGGGCAGAGCTTTGTGTGGATTACAAACTATTTGCTTTACAATATTGGACCAACAAAATGATTACTCATATGTATTTAATGCGGTGGATCACTGTTAATCTTGTCTCAAGTAAGCATATTCACTTGCACTCACACATACAGATGTCAGATGGTACATTGTGTTTTCTGAGGGTGATAGAATTTGCCTATTAGACCTCCCATAAGCTTCAGAGCTTCGCATGTTTTGAGATGAGGTCACAGCAATTTCCTTGATCTTTCAGTGCTTTTCTAAATAATTTACTAGAGTAACCCTGCAAAAGGATTCTTAGGAGAAAATATCTCCTCATAAAACTCTTGAATTACGCACTCTCTTGCTACTAAAATATCTATTCTGGACAAATGAGTCATTGATATATGGAGCAATGCTGTTAATATGCTGTAATTCCTTTAAAATTTTGAGAATTATTCCATTGAGAATAGATAATTAAGCAAGAAAGATATTTGAATTAGGGGAAGATATACAACTGGACTGTTATATCTCAAAAATAATTTATTAAAATATTTCTGTGGAGATCAAACAAGTATTAACTCTTCAGGATGTGGGTCTATTGTTTTCTCTTTCCATCTTCTTCCTCCACCTCTACAAGAAAGCAGCTTATTCTTTTGTGTCACACTATATTAGGACACATTAAATATGTACATATGTATATATATTTAAATTGGAGGTAGTATTGTTTATATTTCTATTTAATAAATTAGCTTCTTGAGGGTACAAAGGTTTTTTTTTCCCACCTCTGAGATCGAAGCAGCTGTTAGATGCTTAGAAAAATGAATGTAAGGTATAAAATCTCAGCTTCCTAGTACTTATAAGGATCAACAAGCAAAATATACACATTGCCAACCTGACGAGAAATGGACATATATCAAATGAAATATAACTTTAAAAATTAATACACTATGTATAAACAAAAGGAGCATATTATTTACTGATGAAGTGAGGAAATGTTAGAGAAATAGAATATTAAGAGCTATAGTAAACAAAAAAGGACTACAGTATATACTTAAAATCCAGTTCACTTCAATATATGTTGATAACCTATAACCGATAATCAGTTGTAACTGAAAACTTATACCAAACATTTAGAAGACTGTCTGAAATTGCTATTATTCAGATTAGAATTTTATTGGGAAATAATTTGAATGCAATATAATGCATGTATCCATCCTAAATATTCAGTTTGGTATATTTCGTCAGTTGATAATATCTGTTTAAGCACTTCCAGAAATAAGATCTAAAACATTGCTTTCACCTCTGTAAGTTCCCTTGTGCTCCCTTTCAGTTCCTGCCTTTCTGGAAGCATACATTTCCTTATTTCTATCAACTTATAGTAATTTTTTCACTTTCAAAATCAAACTTATTGAGGTACAATGAATAATAAAATGTACCTATTAAGTGCATACAATCTGCTGTTTCATTTTCATCAACCTAAAATGTTCTCTCATGCCCCATAGAGTCAAGATCCCCTGCCCCAAGTAACTATTGATTTGCTTTGTGTCACTATAGATTAGCTTTTATCTGTTCTAGAATTTCTTATCTGTGGCACCATGTAGTTCAACACTTTTATTATTTAGTAGAGTTCCAGCATTTTAATATACCACAACTTGTTAATCTATTTTCTTATTGATGAACATTTGGATTCATTTTAATTATGAACACATTAGATAAAATGGTAAGAATAGACATCATAACAATATTATTTATTCTAATCCGTGAACATGATATATTCCTACATTTATTTAGATCTTTAATTTCTCTTAGCAATGTTTGGATGGCTTTCAGTGTAAATTTTTCATTTATATTGGTATCCCTTTAAATTTAATTTTCCACATTTTTTGTTGCTACTATATAGTCATACAATTGACTTTTGTAAATTGGTCATGTACACTGTATCCTGCGATCTTGCTTACTTTGCAAGGTTTTTATAGCTTTAACTAAGAATTCTTTGTACACAATCATGCTGTCTACAAATCACTACAGTTTACTTCTTCTCTTCCAATATTTATGCCTTTTATTTCTATTTTCTTGCCTTATTTCCATGGTTAAGACATCCAGTAAAATGTTCACTAGTAGTTACAGCAAACTTTTCTATCATAGGAGAAAAAGATTCAATGTTTCACAATAAGTATAAAGGTAACTATAGGTCTTTTGTAGATGCCCTTTATCAGATTGGTGAAGTTCCCTTCTATTACCAAGTTTGCTGAGTGATTTTTATCATAAATCATTATTGAATTTAATCAACTGCTTCTTCTGCATTTACTGAGATGGTCATATGATTTTCTTCTTTACTCTGTTTTATGTGATGAATTACATTGATTCACTTTCTAATATTAAACCAACATTGCATTTTTGGAGTATTCCCCATTTGGTCATGATTTATTTCTAATTTTACATTGCTGTGTTTGGTTTGCTCACATTTGGTTTAGAATATTATACCTATGTCCATGAGAGATAATATCCTGTAATTTTATTTTTGTGTAATACTCTTGTCAGATTTTGACATTTGGCTTTTATATACCTCAGAAAACGAGTTGGGGATTTACTTCTCCTCTACTGAAAGTTTGTGTAAGATTAGTATTAAATTTTACTTAAACACTTTACAGAAATCACCAGAGGAGTATTATGGGCCTGGAATTTTCATTGTGGGAAGGTTTTAAATTACAAATCCAATTAATTTAATATATATAGGACTGTTTGGGTTTTCTCTTTGTTTATTGTGTCATTTATGATAAGTTGTCTTTTTTAGGGAATTTGTCCATTCCATCTAAGTGTTCTAATTTATTGATATAAATTTTTAAAACATAATATTCCCTTATTATCTTTTTAATGCCTGAAAGATCTGTAATGAAAATTCTTAATACATTACTGATATTGATTTTTTTTTACCAGGCTTATTAGGAATTTATTGATTTTATTAATCTTTTCAGAGAGCTAACATTATTTTGTTGTCTCATTTTCCATTTCTATTTAATTGATTTCTGATCCTATTTTTAAAGTTTTTATATTGTACTTACTTTGAGCTTAATTTTATCTTCTTTGTTTCTTTCTTCTTAAGCTGGAAATTTTGATTCTTTATTTATACCTTTCTTAGTTTCTAATACCTTTTCTTATTTCTCCAGTGATTTCTTCTTTGGTTCGAGTTATTTAGAAATATACTGTTTAATTTACAAATATTTTTGAAATTTTCAATATATCTTATTATTACTGATTTTTAATTCAATTCCATTATATTCAGAAAGCAACTCTTGTTATTTTTGATCCTCTGACATTTTTGACATTTATTGAAACATCTTTTATGACTCAGAATATAGTGAAAAATTGTGAATGATCGATGTGCTCTTAAGAAATAATGGGCATTCAGGCATTCTCCAGTTTTGGTGTAGTGTTCTATAAATGTTAATTAGGTAAGGTTGTGGTATTCATGTTGTTCAAAGATTTTATATCATTTCTATTTTTTTTGTTTGTTTGTTCTATTACTTTCTTAAAGAGGAGTTTTAAGATCTCCAACTATGATTAAGGAATTGTGCATTTCTCCCACTATTTTAGTTAATGTGGCCTTGATGTATTTTATAACTCTGTTATTAAATACATTTCTTTACATTAATAGGTCAGATCATTTGATATTTATGACTTCATTTTATCAGATTTCTTCCTGATGAATTGGCTCTCTTATCATTATGAAATATCATTCTGTATATCTAGTATACTACTTATCTTGGAAATCTATTGTTTAGTAGTAATCTAGGCACACCAGCTTTCTTTAGCTTAATGCTTCCATGGTATTATTTTTCACCCTTTTATTTTCAAACTTTATATTAAAATGAGTTCCCTGTAAATTGCATAGAGTTGTGATGTGCATGTATATATTCAGTATGACAATCTCTGTCTTTTAATTGTAGTGCTGAGTCATTTTAAGTAAGTATTGATGTTATTATGTTTTATATCAACCATCTCAGTATTTGTTTTTTATATGTCTGATGTGATTTATTCTTATTTTATGCCTCCCGTCATGCTTTTTTTAGGGTGAATTAAATATTTTTCTATTCCTTTTCATCTCCTCTACAGCTTTTTAACTATAGCTCATTATTTTAAGCAACTTCTTTATCTATTACAATATATATCCTTAATGAATTACAGTTAACATTCAAATAATATGATACAACCTCAGTAACAATGCAAAAACCTTCCAACACTATAATTCTCTCCCTTTGTTCTCTTGTTGGTATATAATTTACTTATATATATGCTATGAGCTCCAAAATATAATGTATTCTTATTGTTTGCTTATGCAGTCAATAGGCTTTATATTTTTTTTGTAATATACATGTATAGAAAATAAAGCTAACATAAAAAAACGTTTTTATAAACTCACATATTTACCCCTTCTTTGGTTCTCTTCATGGCTCTTGCAGACCATAGCCTTTATAGAGCCCCGTATCATTGCAACCTTAAAAACATCTTTTAACATCTCATCCAGGATAGCTATCTTTCAGCTTTTATTCTTTCTCAAACGTTTTTATTTCACTTGAATTTTTGAAGAAGTTATTCACTGGATGTAGACATCTAAGTTCCGAAACTTTTTTTTCCTTAACATTTTAAAGCTGTTTTTCCACCATTGTTGTTTGGTTTCTTGTTTCTTTCTTATAAGATGTCTGCCATAATTTGTATCATTATCTCCTTAAATGTAATACTTTCATGCTTGTTTTGTTTTGTTTGTTTCTGTGTGTGGGTTTTTTTTTTTTTTTTTTTTTTTTTTTCCTGCTATATTGTAATTTTCTCTTTTGCTTTCGTTTTCAGTTGTTTGGCCACAATGTGTCTTGGTTCTTGCTTTTTTTTTTTTTTTTTTTTAATTTATTTCTTGATGTTTGCTTAGATTCTAGGGTAATAAGCTAAAATCTTTCAATTATGGAAAATTCTCAGCCATTCAATATTAAAATATTTTCTCTTCCCTATTCATTCTCTTTCCTTCTGAATCTGCAATTAATAGGTCAGATCATTTGATATTTATGACTTCATTTTATCAGATTGTTCCTCATGATATTCATATCTTAAATCATTGACTGAATATAGACTTGGAATATCAGATGATATGAAAGATGCTCACTGCGCACATTCTTCATTCTTTTACACACAATCCAAGTTTGATATAAACTGCTACTAAAAGTTTGCTAGAAGCTGTTCCTCTGCTTACTTATCAGCAATAAATGAATCAATGCTTAAGGAAACTCTTCTGCTGCTATTTGATTAAACATAGTGTTGAAGTTTGTCACTAATTCAGAAGTGAACATTGAAAAATGCTTTCCACATTAAGTATTGTTTAATTTTTTAATTTAATGCAACTGTAATGCTGCCCTTTCCCACATTCACCACTATGTTGAGAAAATGAGAGATGAAAAAAAGGAAAATGATAGAAACATCCATACTATTTACACTGTTTGCCTTCAGAAGTTTAGTAGTTAAACATAATGTGCTTATCTTACTCTACCGTATGACTTGCTTGTCTCTTGAATGGTTTCTATTCATCTCTTGGCTGCATGTCTATTGATACACTAAACAATTACCTTAACCTCATTTCATAGCTATCATGCCATTCTGGTACTTATTGTATTTCTACACTCTGAGAAACATCTTATCATTTATCTCTTCACATGCTCCATTCGAGTCTATTTCTTAACCTTTCATTATACTTCATACATGATCAAACTTTCTAGTTTTACAACAGAATTTCAGACCAACATTAAGGCCTCACTTTTGCTAGAACTTTCATATACGTCCTTCTCTAAAATGATTGATCGCTTTCTGAACTGATATTTCTTGTAAGCCCTACCACTACCAACTGACACCTCTTTTTTAAGTGAAGAATTTAATGTGCTAGAGAAATAGTAGTGTCAGCTAGATAATAAAAATCTTTCTAAAAAGGGTTGCTCACCTCTTAGAGAATAATGTATAAATAATGTGTATTAAACTATTAACATATTAATATTAAAATATTAAAATATTTCTACCAAAGGCAAAATAACTCCATTTTGCATGGAACCCAAACAATAAGAATAAAAATTCAAAAGAACATTTAATTTATATTAGTCATATGGTCCTATATGAATAGTGTTGCAGGCCATGGACAAATGATCAGTTTTTATGTTTATGATTAGTAAAAATAGTTTGTTAATTTTAATAGAAGTAATTTATAAAAGAAGTTACCAACAGGATATATAAATGGAAAAACGAGAGATAAAAACGTGTGGGTGTGTATATATGTGTGTGCATGGTAAGGGTAAGACTGAAAAAGTAGAAGAGGATTCAATGACTATATACAAGGAATAGAGCTATTCCATAATTTTATAAAAGAAAAAAAATACAAACCAATGAACAAACAAAATTGATTGTATTATTGATCTTACCATAAAACAAATGATAATTTATCAATTTTATAATCTAGATGCTATGCTTATTAAAATCAGATATTCTTAAAACCATTTTTTACAACCACCAAAACTTCTTATTTTTACATTTTTCACTGATATATGGGAGTTTTCACTTTTAAATTTCTGGGTTATATGATGGGTAGTTGAAACAGCAAATTAAATTTTCCCTACTTGATATAATTGCTCAACGTGCTCTAAATCAACTGTGTTACTACTTGATGGTTAAAAAATCAAATTATTATCCCACTATCATAGCTTAAGTGACCTCACTTGTTCTCTTTTTTAAATGGAATTTCTTCACACACATTTAGTAAAGTTAACACTTGACATATTGGAGTAGTGTCTACTTAAAATAAAGGCTTTATTCAAATATATTTTATATTTACAATTCCATAATCAATTTTGATAAATATATTAGCTTCTCTAAAGTACTGGGCACTTAATCAACTTATTGTATCTTTCATAAATAATTATTTCCTACCTCCAATTGTTTTTGGGTTTACATTCTCTTTTTTAAAAAATTATGACTAAATGTACAAAAAGTATAACAGCTTATTTCTCCTGAGAAGAAAAAGGCAGTAAATTTTATTTTTCTTTCAGAGTATTATTTCATCTATTCTTCAACTGGTAACTTCTTTTAAAAAGAGACTCCATTTATTCCTTTCTCTCCAATATTTTAGCTACTATTGTCAATAACTGAAATTCAACACAATTGCTATTAATAACACCCCACTGCAGAATATACCCTTTTCTCATTCTTCATTTTCTTTGATAACCTTTTATAATTTTTCTCTCCATTATTGTATGATATTGAACAAGGTAGGTTTCATTCCATTGCTATTTTTTCTATTTCAGGGGTGCTTCTTCTTGTCTTTGAATATATGATAGTTTGCAAGCTTCTTACTCTATTCTTTCATTCTCATAAATTTCACCTGCATTTTAAAATTTTTATTTAAATACATTTTATATGGGCAATTAAATATGTATCTTGCCTGGAACTCTCTCAAGTTACTTGCCCTCTATCACCCCAAGATTAACCTATCTAAAATTTAATTCATCTCCCTTTCAAAATCAAAGTAAATACCCTCTCCAGTTTTCCTATTTCCTCCAACGTTAAAATCACTCCCAATATTATATTCAGGGCTTAAAAATTCAGGATTATGATTGACTCTTCAATCTCCTAACATATTCCCACTATGTCTTCAAATATTTTCCTCCCATCTGTCTAGTTCTTTACTTCTTTAATTGCCTCTAATTATTTCAGATTCATCAACTCAGTTCTAGATAGTTATCAAATATTATCCCATTCAAAACCCTTCAATGGCTGTACATTATCTACCAAAGACAAATGCCATTGCCCAGCTTATAAAATCTTCTACAATTTAACATCCTTATTCTCTTTTAAACTTACCTCCTAGAATTTCCTTTTATACAAACTGAGTTCAAATCATATCAAATAGAATTAAAATAAGAATACTTCCTATACAGGTCCTTTGTGCTGCATCTTCCAAGAGAAATTATATTCTGCTTGTGTTTTGTATCCACATATTCAAGGTGCAACTATAATTCAAAACCTAGAACAGACATTGTTTTTTCCTTGGAAGTCTTAGTCACGCCACTTACTGCTCTAATTGCCAATTTGAACTAATGTATTCTTTATATGGACTTTGCTTAAAGGCATTCTGCTTTGAGAATAATGATGTATTATATTTCCATTTGGACTTAAGACTACCCATGATATTTATATCCGCAACTACCTTACCACACTTATTGTGAGACCTCTAATGTTCATTAAATGAATGTCTCAATACACTGTAACTCAAGTATTACTTATTATTCAGAATCAGACTTTAGAGAAACTTTTGCAAAACTAGATATCTTAAAATTAGTTAACATTTTTTCTTGAACAGAACTTGGGAATTAATAATGCTTTTAAGATAAATTTTATTGTTCAATTAGTTACTTCACTTTTAACTAAAAAATCGTCTCAATTGCAATTGACTCAATCATAAAGAACATGTAAAAAATTATCAGTTTTTTTGCTATTATTATTAAGGGAAAACATGTTACTTAATAAAGCAAATTGTCTTTGAAGAACATCATACTTTTGCAGAAAAAACAAGGGTGGATTCGAAGTGGTTTTCTTTTCTTTCTTACTGCCGCTTTTATAGCCTATAGAATTCAATTACACTCCATGGAAATTTTTATCCAACATATACATTTTCCTTCCTTGTTTTATCCACCAAACTATCTCCCCTCAAAAAAGCCATGTAATAGTAATATTCTTTGCCCTTACCCCAAATTGCAAAATTTCATATGCGCATGTACAGTAGAATTTAGCCACGTTAATTAGTATTGTGGCAAACAGATGCAACAGAACATGGAATTAAAATTCTCAGCACAATATGTAAACATCTAAATTTTAGTTAACTTTATGAAATCTCTTTTCCACACAAACAACATGGGGGTTGATACCAAACAATATATATTTATGTTTATAATGTTGTTTGTTTGTTTATTGCCAGCAATCTCACCTGCATTATTTTGACTTTAAATTATTTTTTCACAAATGGATAAAAATGAAGGAACTCAATTAAAATTATATTGAGTGTTTCCATAATTAATGCATTCAAACAGATAATTTGTTAGTTATTGCAAGATAGACTACCAATTTTCCATTATCATCTAGTACCTTGGTCAGAGTTTTGTTTCAAAAAGCACAACCAATGGGAGATAAAATTAAGTAGTGTATGTGACAAATGTGTGTAATTTTATTTTTAAGATTGTAAAATACAGGATACTTATAAAATAGTTGTGGATCTAAGATAATAAAGCACTGATAAAATTATTACTATGTTTAGCAACCATGCTGATTAGAAATATATCAATCTATACCATAAAAATTAAATTATAAGATATACATTTTTGACCTTTGAAAACTAAAATTTGAAATTAAATCATAAGATATACTTTGACCTTTGAAAACTCCTTTTTACTACTTTTTGTAAAATATCTTTTCTCTATGAGAACACAACTGCTTGTTTTTTTTAGGTAAGTATAATTAGAAGAACACAGAAAGTAGGACAGTACTCTTTTTTAATCCTCTATTTAACACCATTTCTTTTTTCTTTATTCTAAATATTCATTTAACCAGCCAAATCCTTGTTCTCACTCACCATTTCTCCTGGGTACTACATTATTAATAAAGTGGTTGTTAGATAATTTGGACTAAGGAAAAATCTCTCACCCATATAATAACTAACTTTCATATAACTGTCTAAGAACATGTTTTCAGAAATTTAGGAAACATTAGGGAGACAGAATTTTTAAAAACTTCATAAAAATGTGAATTCCAATAAACAAGGGTTATACATTTATGTGAAGAATCTAATAGAGATTATTACCTGAAAAAAAAAAGAAGAATTAGAGAAGCTGGACTTTATCAAGATGGCATCTCCAGAGGAATGAAGAGTGACAGGTGACCTTTCTGCTCTCCTTGTCATCTGGATCTTTGGGCAAATACACTGATTATATTTTCTAGGAAGAAAAGTCCTTATCTCTGAAATGTCCTTAGCATGATGCTATAGCTGAAGGTTACTTACAGTAAACAGAACTCAGGACCTATGAAGCTATGGAACTCTCAAGTAATACAATGGACATGTGTCATGATTTTAATTCTCCTACTGTTAGAGAAACCCCACAAACCTTCCTTTTATGTTGGGCCAGAGGAGCACAACCAACATGGAAAGAAGAGACCTGGGGAGCTGCCTTTGGTATCCCAGCATACTCTATTTTATCCAAACATGCTTGACTGCCTGCATCCTTGAAATTATTTAGTAAACTGGTATATTGAATGAGTTACCTTATGTATGTTAGCCTGACTTGACAATATGATCCTGTTTGTTAGCTCAGTAGCCACCCTACCTGGAGAATGCCTAATTTTGATGATGGACAGTTATTTCCTGATAATGCTTTCTTTGTGAACATGTATAAACAATATAAACTCAAAAGTGAATTTAAAATGGAAGAATATTATTGAGAGATCATAACAGAATTTAAATATAGGGATACACATTAGTAAGTTGCTATCTCTGTCTTCTGTTCTTCATAATAACCATAAATGAGGGAGAATTATTCCATAAAAATCTCACTAACCTTCCATCTCATGACTAGTGGCATTACATTTCTAGAGTTCACATATCTTATGGACTGTATTTATCACCTTAGATGAAATAGACTTTAATATATAGAGATAAAATTAAAAGTGATGCCTGAATTTAAGTTTATTTACTTTCAAACTTACTAGTCCTGGATAAAAATAGAAATATATTTTTATCCAAGGTATATGCTTACTTGACATGACTTTATTGTTGAAAATTGTACAAATCTGAGTAAAATATTTATATATTGAAACATTTTTATAAAATGTCTGTGAGGCTTGCTTCATTTTATTATGGTGTCACTTAGGTTAGTAAACTAATACTCAGATTGTAATTGAACTAGTACTGTAGTTTTTAAAATTAGTATTTATGATTTTCCGTTTAGGTAATTGCTGGTTATTTAGAGCACTTCCTCTTCAAATATTCCATGCTGTAGTTCTAGAATAATAAAGCCATATTTCCATTTCAACCTTTTTGAAAGCCAATTTTCCAGTTAATTGCAGACAGGTCAACCTGAAGTTCATTTTCTATAGTATAACAAATACTTTGTGTAATTGATTTCATTGCAACATATTGGTATGGATCAGTATAGAGCTTTTAAGGAAAGGTGTGTTATAAGAAAGAATCATGGTTATTACTATCTATGTAAGAGTATCAAAATTGAGTATGTTAACTTTTTGGTTCAATGTATTTGAACTTTGGTTTCTGCATATTTGCTCCCCCAAACACCCATATAAACACTCAAAAGTACACACATTTTCTCATGATCTCATTTCTTGAAAGAAAATTAGAAAATTGGTTTTCACATAAATCACAATTCAAAGAAGCCAAGGCAATGACTAGGGCCATCTATCTAATTTAATCTCCTATTCACTAGGCTAGTCACATTAAAGTCTAAATGTCTATTAACCTGCTGTGCTTCACAATAGTGTTTTTTTGTTTGTTTGTCTTTTGCCTTGACTCAGATTTTCATTTCAAATGCCTTCTGCACCACCAGAGAGATCAGTAAAGGGCAGCATTGTGGAGGGATATGTAAAGCATAGGAGCTACTAGTAAAAAGAGCCACTGAAGGGCTTTATATATGATAGTAACTTGATACATACAAATTCTAGATGGATTCTTCTGGTAGTTTTGTGGAGGATGAATTTAAAGGGAATCAAAGTAGAATCAGGTAAAAGGGAGGTAGGAGGTTGTTATAGTTTTCCTAAAGAGAGAGGACAAGAGACTTAAGTAAACATCATCTTTGTTGTCACTGTCATCAATAATAATAATAAAAATAATAATAGCAGAAAATTTACCAGATGGTTGAAATGCACAATTTGTGAAATAACCAAAATATGACTTTATTTTGTCTTCTACTAGCTTTTAAAATTTTTCCCTCACCAGTAAGAAAACTGAACAGGTCTTACAACTTCTGCTTAGTCTTAGACAATAGGCAGTCCTGTTTCCTCACAGATTTAATCACATAGTAATAAAAATATACAGACCAAGATATTAATCACATTAATCACAGACCAATCTTTATGCAAGGTAAATCTTTCTCTTCCTAAGGCTACAAATTGCCTTTGAAGAAGGAGGTGTGGTCAGCTTCTGTCCTCTCTGCTAACTCCCCTACTTCCTCAAAGTCTAGTTCCTCTTTAGTTCTCTGCCTGGCCCAAAGGAAGGATGGTAGGGAGAAGAGGTAACCAGGGAGGTGGTAAAGCTGGCCTTTTCTCTTGTGGGTTATTTTCATGGGTTCTTTGAAGATTTCCAATGCAGTAGGCTCCATGATACTCAGGTTGCATATCAACTTTTCTGGGTAGCTGAAGTATTTTGTTTCCCTGATTTGCCATTCCCCCTCAGTAAGTATTTCACAGGTAGACAGCTCCATACAGGATCACTCTGCTGGAGTCTACATTTGCTCCCAGAAGTTCATCCTGGACACTACTTAAAACTATCTGAATCTGCGTTCTGTGTCTGAGTTTCACGTCTGCTCTCTGCAATACACTCACACATCCTTTGCCATCTGGGATGGGAGATGGAATCTTGCTCTCATTTACTTTCTCCACCAAGTCAGTTCTCCAGGCATTGTAATGGTGTCTAGATTTTTAGGTAGAAGCATAATATCAATCCTCCTTGTCTCAAAGTTATAAATAACCTTGTCTCAAAGTTTGATATTATCAAAGTCTCCACATATTCCTTGAAGTGCAATCTCTCTTTATTAGTGGTGATAAAAGGAACAACTACCAACCCACCCTTTCCTGGGGGGTGCAGGGGGAGATGGGGCTTCATAGCAATATTTTCTTGCAGATTTTTTCTCATACTGCTCTCTTGTTCTTTTTGTTTGTTTATTTCACAGGGAGTGAGAAATTTCATTAATCATGGATCTAGCTTTTGACTATTTGTTTTCTAAATTCTTCATATCTTGATCTGATTTTGTAATTTCAAATCTATTGTATCTTGTATTCTTGTTGGTAACTTAAATTTTAACAACCTATTTTAGCATCATTTCTGAGCACTCAACATTTTTGGCAGGCAATGTTAATAAGATCTTCACATATATCAACTCACCAACTCCTCATGATAACCCTGAGTAGAAGAAACTATTATCCTAATCATTTAGGGGAGTACTTTTGTGGTAGAGAAGGATCAGAGTATTAAAATTCAAGGAGATATTTAGGAGATATAATCAGTAGTAGCTCTTGATTAGATGTTGGAGTTGATGGAGAAAATCAGATATGACTCAGGATTCTTAGTACAAATGCCTGGTTGGATGAATTTGCTACAACAGAATAATAATAAACACAACAGGAAGACCATTTATGAGGGGTGCAGTTGATAGGTACAATTTGTACCTGGACTTTCAGGTGGCAATGCCTGAAAGGTGGTTGAGAATTAAACTATGAATCTCAAAGAAGAGACTTTGGTAGATTAGGGATACTTCTGCCTATAAATGGTTGCTAAAAATCTGTCTATTGATCAGCCCCACAAAAGTGAACTTGTAGAAGAAAAATAACAATGGGCCAAGATGGAACCATAGGGAGCAACACCATTTCAGGAGGAGATAGTAGAAGGTACAAAAATATATTAGAAAATGCAATAAAAAAGGACTCAAAGAAAGACTGATAGGCAGCTACAAAGAAAACAGGAAAACTGTTGTACCTCTGAAATTCTGAAAATAGCAAGTTTCAGGGGAGTATCACTAAATGAAATGGCAGTATTAATAAAATAAGAATTAGAAAATGCTTACCAGTAATAGAAATTACAAAGTACTTGCTAGGAATCCTTAGGAAGAACAGTTTTATTACTGAGCTATGGTAGAAGCCAGATACATTGGGTGAGAATTGAACATTGCATTAGTCAGGATCATCACAGGAAGCATGCCACACTAAATTTAGGATAATATGAGGAGAATTTAATAAAGGAACTGCTTACAAAAATGAGGGCAGGGAATAGAGAAATCACAAAGGGTAATACAGTAGCATAGGTCTTAAAGCAATGATCTATTTCTACTTCAAAACCTAATGGTCAAAAGGAGGGAAAGTTTAGCAGAACTTTGGGATAGAAAGAATTCTGTGTAGAGAGAGCCACCTGACAAGAGGTGAAATCATCCATCCGGATACCCAGTCAGCATACAGAAATCTCACAGGGAAATGGATACCTTTATTTCAGCTTCCTCAAGCCAATCTTCCATATGTGTTTCTGCATTATTTTTCTACAGCTACAATAATAAAATAAACTAGATGTCTTAAAACAACAGAAATTTATTATCTCACAGTTCTGGAGGTTAGAAGTCTAAAGTAAACTATCAGCAGGGCCATGCTTTCTATGAGACTTATAGTGGAGAATCCTTCATTACCTCTACCAGCTTCTGGGATTCCTTGGCTTGCAGCTGCAGTACTTCAATCTTTGCCTCTGTCAATGCATGGCATTATCCTCTTTTGTGTCTGTCTCTGTGTCCAAATTTCTTCTTTGTATGAGGACAGCAGTCAAATTGGAATAAGGTCATTCCTAACCCAGTTTGGCCTCAATTTAACTAAAATCATCTTTAAAGATCCTCTTTCCAAATAAGGTCATATTCCTGGGATTGGGTGTGAGGCCTTGAAAATATCTTTTGAGATGCATAAGTTGTTTCGTTTCCTGGATGCTAAAACAAATACCATACAATGAGTTGGCTCACGGTTTTGAGGCTAGGAGAAGTCTAAAATTGAGGTGGCAGCAAGTGATGATGCTTCCCAGAGAAGACTGTGGCATTCAAGGTTTGGCTGCTGGTGATCCTTGGTCTTTGGTTCTTTTTTTTAGGCCAGTTAAAGAATTTATTGGGAAATGGGAGAAAAGAACAGAGCTTGCTGAGAAATGGGAGAGAAGGACAGAAATACACACAGAGATTTGGTGCGAGCTCCTCTAGGCAGAGAGAGCCTGGTCTTTTGTTCTTCTGTCACATGGTAAAGCATGTGGCAGCCTCTCCTGGCTTCTTTCTCTGACTTTCATTGTGCCTGTAATGAATCCAGTAATCTGGATTAAAGCCCAACCTTATCCAATTAGGCCATGTCTTAACTAAAGTAACATCTTAAAGAGATCTTATTTACAGTGTGTCCACACCCACTAGAATGCAAACCAAGACCAATACCATGACCAAGAACATGTCCAAACTGGGGTACAAAATTCAATCCATCACAGTTTGTCCTAAGGACCCTCAAAAGCAATGCTCTTCTCACATGTAAAATACATTAATTCCATCACAACATTCCCAAAGCCTTAAATAATTTCAGTAACAGTGCTACTGAAAATCTTATCAAAATTGGTTATAGGTGTCGTCTGTCCTGGGGCACAATTTCCCACAAACAAGTTATCTGCTTCCAATATACAATGGTGGGACAGGCATAGGATAACATTCTGACTTCAGAAAGGAGAAATTAGAAGGAATACAGGGATTACAGGTCCCAAACAATTCTGAAACATAACAGGGCAAACTATTAGATTTCAAGGTCTGAAAGTCATCTATGAATCAATGTTTTTTCTTCCGGGCCTGACGGAGTAGCAGTCCCATCCCTTACAAGCACTTGTGCTGCAACCATATCCTTCCCAAATCCTGGGGTGAAAGTCCCACCCTCTTTAAGAATCAGGTTGGTGGACAGTCTCTTTTAGACCCCAGGGTTCAGGCCCCACTGTCACTAATACTGGGGTGGCAGCAGTCTCCTTGAACAATGTGACACAAGGCCCACTCCCTCTAAGCACGCAGCAGATGGCCTGTTCCCTCCAAGTGCAGAGGCAAACCTGCCCTTTGCATACATGTGGTTGGGCCTTTTCTCTTGCCCAGAGGAGATCTCTTTAGTCCAAACCTTGGCTTCCATGGTTCTGCCCTTGAAACCATTTTTCTTCAATTTGTCCTTTCTCTGTCCCTTTCAGTCCATGCTGACAGGGGTTCTGTTCATACAAATATCACATAAACCTTGTCAGCTTTGTATGCAGTTCACAGGAATCCAGACCATCAGACAGAAGGACTTTTCATAGATACTTCCTGGATAAGGGTGTTTCCAATCCTGACTTCCACTGAAATAGCTGACTGGATCCATGTCCAGCCATACTCTTTTAGCAAAGGGATGTTCCCTTAAACCCTCACATGGAATCCTATCCTGGGGACTCACTTCCCCAAAACTCAGAAATGTCCCTGATAGAGCTGCTTCTGGCCCTGGTCTGGATAAGTTCAGAATTTTCAATCAATTTCTGGTTTCTCTGTGCTTAAGTGTTCAGTTCTCAGCTTATTCCTTTCCTCTCACATTTTACTATAAGGTACAAGGAGAAGCCAGGCTGCTTCTTCCATATTTAGCTTGCTTGCTGAGAGTAAAGGGAGTATAGAATGGATAGTGGAAGAAGATAGTTATAAATACGAGTTATGACCATGTGACTAGTTTACAGAAATGAAGAATGTAATGGTTATGAATATTTCTTCCTTTTTTATTACATATATGTTTATATATATAAATACACAAAGTAATTATTTTCCTTTTCTTTCCTACCTTACCCCCTTACCATATAACATAAGTTGTTTTAATTTTATGTCATAACATTTAAGTTACAGAATATCAAGATTAAGAGTAAATATTACCCAATGACTTGTATCCTTTCCTGGGAGAAATAGTGTATTTCTGGTTGTATGCAGGACAGATGAATTATATTAAGTGAAACCATAATTGTCATTGTTTTTATTTAGAGATTAAGTATAGTTTAAAGAAATGTGTTTAGGTGCCAAGTTGACAAAGGATGAACTATGATGGTTAAATTCATGTGTTAACTTGGTTAGGTTATGGTGGCCAGATGTTTCGTCAAATAAGTGCTGTTCTGATAGTTACTGTGAGGATATTTTGTGGATTTAAATAGTCAGTTTATTGCACTTATGGTGACTACATCTATAATCAACCAAGGAGACTGCCTTTAGCAATGAGAGAGTCTCATTCTCAGAGTGTTGCTGAAATCAGTTGAAGGCCTTAAAGGGAGAACTGATCATCTCAGAATGCAGAAGGAAGAATTTCTATTTCTAACTCAGACTGCCATGTTCTTCTGGGGAATTCATTGACACCTTTAATAGCATTCTCAGCTTGTGGCCTGCCCTATGGGTTTTGTATTTACAAACCCCCACAGTGGCATGAGTCAATTCCTATAATAAATCTCATAATATTTACACGATATCTATCTATCTATCTATCTATCTATCTATCTATCTATCTATCTATCTATCATCTATCTATCTATCTATCTATCTATCTATCTATCTATCTATCTATCTAGATATCCATATGTCCTGTTGATTGTTTCCCTGGAGAACCCTGGCTTATAAGCAATTCAAATATCACAGGTTCCTATTGACAAAATCCAACTGGAAGCTTGAAAGGAAGGTTGTGATCCATATAGGTCAGCATGAATTGGGAGAGTCTTTGGGAGATATCTAGCAAAATGTGACAAAAGGGAGTAGTAAAAGCAAGAGTAGATTGCTATTTTAAAAGTATCAATAAGAAGGGGATGAAAAAGATCAAGCATAACTAGAAAAGGATGGAAGTTAAAAGAAGGGTTTTTAGAATGGGCAAGATGAGTATGTTAATATGCCATGAAAAAGAATCCCTTAGATGAGGGAGAGGTTGAAAATATAGGAGACACAGGTGTTAATTAATAGAGCAACATTCCAGGGAAAACCAAGTTGGGATCAGAGGTACAGGTTGAAGATTTGGTCTTTTATTTATTTATTTTATATATTTTTAAAGAAGCTTTAGATTACATAAATGTTATATCAAAAATATAGGGGGTTCCCATATATGTCACCCCTTACCCCTCCCACACTTTCCCCCTTTAACAACATTTTTCATTAGTGTGGTATATTTGTTACAATTGATGAACACATATTGAAGCATTGTTACTAACCATGGTCTATAGTTTACATTATAGTTTACACTTTGCACCACACAATTTCACAGATTTTGACAAAATGTATGATGGTCTGTATCCATCATTGTGTCATGCAGGACAATTCCAATGTCCCTAAAATGTCCCATGTTACACCAATTTTCCCTATCCTTCCCCTCAGAACCTCAGGTGGCCACTGCCTTTATATCAATGACACAGGTTCTTCCACTGCTGGAATAATATGTCTACTTTAGTGCATTGCCATTGTAGATACTCTGCTTATTGGTATGAGCATTGCCCATCATCATCCTTTTGTTAATTGTCTTGAGTGAGTTCAATGATGAACTGGAGAGTAAGTGTTGCAACTCTGCTGAGATTTGGTCTTAAACAGTAAAAGGGACACCTCTTCTGACATTTTTTGGGAAAAAGTATCAATACATATTTTGATATGTTTTATGCATGGAAAGAATTAAGTTAGGCAGATCATCATGGTGGCCTGTTTTCCCCATAAAGTAGGGGGCAATATGAATTATATTTGCTATTATCTTTGAGAAAAATGAGTGAGTGGATAAGCAAATATATTCCAAGAGCCTAGCTGGGGACAGATGCCTAGCACCCCTTTTCACTGCTGTTTCTCAGAAGAGATATTTACTCCTGTATAACGGCAGAGAAGACAGATCTTAATATTGATTCTATTCAGAGTGTTGCTGTATAGATATGGTAGAAAATGAATCAGAGAGCTTGTGGATCAGAAATCTCTATAAAGCACTTCAAAAATGGACATGCAATGAGTAAGGGTAAAAGAAAACTAGATTGGGAGAGCAATGGTCAGAGGGCAGGACAGATAAATCTATCTTTGAGGTTGTTAAATTTCAGGGGATGGCTCTAAGTAGCTGAAGGAGAGTGGAGCTGAAGCTATGGATTGATTTGGATGGAGAACTGAAAGTTTGAGGCAGTGGTTTGCAAACATATTCAGGCATAACAAAAACCAAAAGAGCTAAAAATATGAACTTTCATAACCCATCTACAAAGACATAGACTCAGTGAGTCCAACTTGGTCTGGAAATCTCTTTCTTATCCTCTTATGTAACTCTGATACATTTAATCTCAGTATGACCCTTTGAGGAAACAGTTCCTACTTAGCACTCGTCTTTTAGGTTGATATGTAGTGTGAAGGTGGGGATCAGGATAGAGAAGAAGACTGTGAGAGAGACTAAAGTTTGCAATGTACATATAGGAAGTTGGTAGATGGTAACGGAACATGTTGACATTGATGTGTTACCTGTCTGATGCTTAAATCAGGAACTGGAAGCATCCTAAAAGTCCACGATCATGGAATAGTGATATTTGGAGTAGCAGTGAAGTATCAGGAGAATGCCAAACTTCCCTGCTGGGCCAGTCATATTTTAGCCACAGAGAAAGCTAGAGAGAACACGGTGTCCTTCAGAAAGTTGGAGAATGTATCAAAGTTGTCTCATAATTAAATGAGCATTGCATAAATGCAGTGGGAATATTTGTAGTTGGGAGCAGGACATAATTTTATGATGAATCAGGCATGAGAGAACATAAAGTATGCTTAGTTAAAACAAGCAAACAAAATAACATTTTTATTTTAAAAAAGGCTGTCAATGTGATTTATTTTGTTATGTGGTTTTATTGCTATAGTTATTTTATGCTGGCCAATGGGAAGGTACATGATGAAGGAACATTCCTGTGTGAAAATTCATAAACTAGAGAGTTCAAAACAGGGAGAATTTTCAATGCTTAAAAATGGAGAGAGAACCAGATGTCCTACATATGTGGAAATATGTTAGGAATTTCCAGAAACATTATTCTGTTAATGCCAAACATCTTATAAATTCTTAATGGAATTTGCAGACAATCATGTTACTTAGAATGAGAAGGCAACAAGGGAAACTGCTAGTATGAACTAAATGTTGATTACATAGAAATGTTTATTTGTAATGCTGTCTTGAAAGAAACCTTAAGGCACAGTGACCATGTAAATATTCTATAGCTAATAGTGAATGAAGAGGATTCTGGGAGGCAAATTAGATTTTTGGGGAAAAATTAAATGGGGAAATTTTATTATTATTCCATGTTTAGTGAATCTAACTGAAAAGTTCATCTCAAAAAATGAATGGAGAATGCCAAAAATATAAATCTGATCATACAATAAAAAAATAATCACAGTAAAAATTTTAAAATAAAACAGAACAAAACAAACACAGTTGGGTTATCCAAAGATCTCCATATTTAAAAGATGTGTGCAAGATAAAACAAAGACCATGTTACTAAGGTTGAATGCATTCCTTTGAATATAGTGCTACAATGAGGTAAGTAGTAGGTAGGTACAGTTTGGGCTCTCACACTTCAATGGAGAAATACTAAAGGATCCATAAAAAGGTTACAAGAATGTCTAGAAATCATGATATATCCTATACAGGATGGTTAAGCTATAGCCAACATAACCAGTCTAATTCATTTTTCTCTTCCATAACCGTCTTTTAGTCTGTACTGGCTCTCCCTTCCCTCCTCTCTCATGTTAGCCTAGGTTGATCTCATAACATTGCTCATTTTTCAATGTTAAAATGGTCTAATTTTCAGTTCTTAAAATACATCTAATCCCATGAAAAAAAGTTTGATCCCTTTTCTAATTTAATACAGCCTTTTTCTCCACAGCTCCAAATTATTGAAGTAGTGGAGTAAGGGGAGCATAGTCTGCTGACTTATTGTTTCTCTATCTGGTTCTTCATTACCTTCTTGCCCCCAAATTATTCTCCTCTGGTTCATTCGTGATATCAAGGATAGAGGAGTGGGAAAGGAACATGGTCTTGCATGACTGAAGGTAATCAATTGCTGTGATCAGTTCACTGCTTAGGCAGAACTTTTGCAAGATTGCTCTAGCTTGTGTTACCCACTCCCAGAAGTGCAGGCTTTTTCTACTAATACCATCTTTCTTCAGCCTGCTCTTTCAGGTGTCTCTGGTCAACTTCATCCCTTTGAAAATAAGGCACCAGCCTTTTCCCCTCTAAACCCTAGTGGGGTATATTCAAGTTCTCCAGAAAACATTTTTCCTTATCAGATCCCATGAGAACTCTCTGGGCCTCTGTGAACTCCCTCAAGTGGTTTAAATTGTGTATGTGGAGAGGTAGAAATCACCTTTCTCTCTCCAAATAAATGGGAGTAGAAGGAAGATGTCATAGTACTCCCCTCTACAAATAAATCATCACTCTGCCTGGCTTCCTTTCATTTTTCTCTTCCTTTCTATAGCCTAGAAGTGAGAGGGCGACTAAAGGTCAACTCATCATTCAACACCCCTCTCACTTAAGAATATCAACACTTTATATCCATGGTCCTAGGTGAAAGACGAAAAGTCCCAAGAAACATTTTGTTCTGCATGCTTTCCTGAAGAAGCTTAATGTTTATGGTGTTTGCAGGTAGCTAAAAACACCTAGGAGCTTTTGCAAAATACTTAAAGACCTGGAATATCACAGAATAATTTCTCTAACCCCAGAAAGCAGAATCAAGAGAACTGGTGATAGAAGATTCAGGGATGCAGATAATGAAGGAGGTTCTAACCATAATAAAATGATGTGCTCACATCTCTGGAAAATTTCAAGCAAATTTTGGAATTACTTAGTGACTTCAGATAATTAAATCATATCTAAGGAAAGTGATATTCGGGATGACCACAAGGTTTTCCTAATGTAAATTTAGGTAATTTACCTCCTTGTCTTTAATCAGGAAGAATTTGATTTCTTAACTAAAACAATCCTCATGGAGCAATGTGAAAAGGGTACTAGGCAGTAAGAACAATGACTGCATTTATAGCTTTCTTATTTTGCTTTATGTTTACAGTTTTTCAGTAGAATCATGGTTAATTTTTCATGCAGGAGCTAATCTCTGTCCCCGAATTTTTATTTGATTATTTTCTCTGCTAAGCTAATTATATAAAATATTAGGTGAGATTTTTGTTTGGCAATGGAGAAAAACTAAATGTGATCAAACTGGAAAATGAGTCATAAGTTACCTATAACACTGGAATTATTTCAGCAGTTTCAAGGTAAAAGCTAAACCATTTTCATTCTGAAACCCTGTCAGAGGAAAGGAGATAAATAATACTGTTTGACCAAGACTTCTTAGAACTTGGCAATTCCTTTATGTTAGAGTTAAAATTATATTAAGTTCTACAAGTAAATGGCACAGTGGTGTACTGATTTTGAATGTGATCTCTATGAAATTACCCCAGAAATATTATCACAGTCACATTTATTCTGGACTCTTCTGACTTAAAAATTTTCTAAGTATTACCTTTTTCAACTTATCTACTGGGGCTTTAAGGGGCCTAATTTTGTTGACCTTTCAATTAAGTTTTTTATAAATGCGAAAATATTTTCAAATATTAAGTAGTTAAATATATCAAAGTTTCCTTTTGCAATTTTTTCCATTTTAAAAATCAATTTCTTCATCATGTCGATAAAAATGCTTTCTTCTATGTTCTATTTTTAATAGTCAGCTTTAAATCTATCTAAAATTTATTTTGGTACAATGTGTGGAATGGGGGTTCTCATTTGTTTTGTTTTGTTTTGTCTCCCTAATAGTTCTAGCTATTGTATAATACAGAATTTACCTATCAATAAGTTTTTGTCACTTTTATCTTTTATTAAGCATTAATACTCATTACTGGTAAAGGTATAGAAAAGCTGTACTACATAAATTGTTGATGGTAAGTTAAATTTGTTTAGTCTTTCACAGTAGCATTTGAAAACTACTTAACAAACATTTAAAATAGTATTCCTTTTGTCATTGGAAACATACTTTTAAATAGCCATTTTAAGATTAATCTAAAAAATTACAAAAGAGAGATCATTCTCAATGTGCTAATTGTAGAATTACTTAAAACTATTGATAAGTTTCAAACAACCTAAAGCTTTAATATTAAAAGATGTTAAATATACATTTTAGGACTAATTTTAATACTTACATGTTAATTATATTTTTATCTTATTAATGAAATATTATGCAACAAGTAATAAGATCTTTACAACAATTTTAATCACCTTCAAACTACTGTCATTATAATATCAAGTAGAAAAATACGGGCTTCAAAGTTTTATTACTTTAATCTAAAAATACATACATTAAAAAGATTGAGAGAAAATTCATGAAAATATTCATCTTGATGATTGTGGCAGCCATAAAAAAGTGTTGCCCCAATCTACTGCTACAAGGGAATATAAGTGACTGACAACTCATCTGCAGCCCATCTGGATCCACCTCTGCCTTCACACCAAAGTCACCCTTCCCCAGCCTGCTTTTACTGTTTACTGAGCATAGCAGAGGTGCTCATTCTGGCCTATTCCTGCAGAAACCTGACTCCTCCAATAGATGTCTTTGAGCAAGGAATTTCCATCAGCCTACCCTAAATTTTCTTAGAACTATACTGTTGAGGCTTTTCCAACCCAATCCTCCTTTTTTCTCCCTCTTTTTCTGTTTGGGACTGGAACATGTCCCCCACGAAAGTCATGTTCAGGGTTCAAACCCTTGTCTGATGGGTATGAACTCATTTATAAAGGATATTTTTGATGATATTAACTAAGATACATCCAAACTGAATGAGACTGGGTCTTAACACACTATGGCTGAAGTCCTTATAAGCACAAAAAATTAGACATGGAAAAGAAGTTCTTCTGGGGAGCAACCAGAAGCTTGAAATCAGTGAAATCTAGAAAAGAAAGGAAAAGATACTATCATGTGCATTGCTATGTGACAGAAAGGCTAAGAGCCAAGGGTTCCCTGCATCCAGCCCCAGAATGCCACAGTCTTTGGGGAGAAAGCCTCACCTTGCTGAGAGCTCAATTTGGACTTCTCATAGCCTCAAAACCATGAGCCAATATATTCCCATTTTTGAAGCCAACCTATTGGGTGGTATTTGTTTTAGCAACTGGAAAACTAAAACATCTCCACACGGTCAATTGTACATTGCACTATGAAGTCTCTCCCACCTTCTTCTATTCCTGCCACCCAATAAATCTCTTGTACATTTAGTCCCAAATTGGCATCTGTGTCAAAGCACCCGGACTAACAAAATGAACTTTGGGTGATAAGATTATTGGTAGTTTTAATTTTTGTTTCTTATTTTCCCATAATCTATTACATTCAGTTGCAGAAAATAGTGAAGCTATAACCCATTACTTTTGTTATTGCATTTGTTTTAATTTATTTACCATAAATTTAACATTACCCACTATTCAATAAGGATTAAATATTAAAGGATATTCAAACTTATAGTAGAAATAAGACATGTATAACTTACACAATAAGTGTATTCAAAAGAAGAATAAATGATAAAAAAATAATAACAAAAAGAAAAAGAAAAAGAAAAAGAAAAAAGAATAAATGAAATTCCTCTAGGTTGTATCTCATTTTGTGATTCAGGTGAAGACAGAAAACAAGTGCTATGACTGTGAAAAGATTAATTTGTTTGGAATAATGGGTAAAGTATTTGTGGTACTAGGATTTGAGTTGTTCTTCAATGTTAGAATAACATAGGGAAACACCATGAATAGAAGAGATTGATACTACTAAGGGGAAATAGAAATTATAGGAGAAGAGGTACACAGAAAGAATATGTGACATATGTTTAAAAAGTAATGAAGTATGCTTCAGAGGCCAGTGCCTGAACATCAATGATGAAAGTTCTTCCATTACTAGAATAACAATAAGTCTGTAGAAGAATAACAGTAAGTCTACTCTAGTCCATCATTCATTCCCCAATCCTGAGGATTCTGGGATGGTGATGCCCACTCTGCTTCTATACTGTATTAAAAACAAACTACTATACTAAAACTAATAGTTTACAGTTTTTTATATTAAAATGATAAGGTACAGAGAAAAATGGTAGTCTTCTTTCAATTTGTGTTGCAAATATCTGTGAAAGATAAAGCTCTATTAAAAAGTCACTGGAGTCTCTTAGCCACTTGAACTCATTTGTCTTTACCATTTCCCCCTTTTATTCAAGGTCTTTTTTCAGTTGTGTTGCCAGTTGGCACTTGGTATTAATCCCTCGTTGCCAGGGAGGCTCATCCCTGGGAGTCATGTCCCATGTTGGGTTTAAGGTAATGCAATCATATGCTGAGTTTGGCTTAGAGAGAGGCCACATTTGAGCAACAAGGAGGCTCTCAGGTGGCAACCCTTAGGCACC
>JAKSZT010053767.1:11985564-12087395 GCA_026826555.1 Tolypeutes matacus
ACATGCAAGAGACAAACATAAGGAAACTCAGGGGGAAAAAAAAAAAAGAGAAGAAAAAAAACAAATAATCAAACAAAGAACAAAACAAAATAAAATATAATTAGTGGATTGGGACATTCACAAAATGGGCAAAAAAGCAAAGGAAATGCCTTTAAAATATATATATATATATATATATTCATTTTTTTTCCTTTCTCTTTTCTTTCTTTTTTTTTTTCCTTCCCTTTATCACTGTGTTATTGGATGTGTGTTCAAGTGGCTAAGAGACTTCAAAGAGAGTCAGGAGGTCATCCCAGAGGTAACTCTTACGCACACCTCAGTAGGAGCTCATAGAACATCTAAGTGCCTATCACCCCACACAGAGGGGTTCCTGAGAGCTCCGGAGACACCCTGGTCCTATATAAGGGGGGATAGCCCCAGAGACTGATGCCTTATCAGTGAGTTCTGTTTTGGAATCTGTGCTCCTGAGAGTGACAGAATTAGACTCTCAAATAAGTCCTCCCTGCACATGGTTCACCAGTCCCTTCTATTCAAACCTATATGTGATGCTGGAGTTTTTAGGTATACTTCCAGAGACTGGAGCCTCCCACCTACCTATGTGCCAGGTGTGCATGAAATCTAGGTGGAGATGCAACTCCTACCCTACAGCTCAATTGACTCATCCAAGTCACCTGGTGAGGAGACAATGATGGGCAATGGCCATCCCAGGGAATGGAGAGGGCCTGCATCTGCAGGCAGGATCATCCCACCCACCATATCCATGGGATATAAGCCCTCTCTCATTTGGAGTTGGAGTGGACATCACCATCCCAGTCCCCTCAGGATTGGGGGAAGAACTATGGACTAGAGTGGACTTAATGGTATTCTCTTGTCCACATATGGTGATTCTAGCAATGCAAGAAATTATAACAATGAGGTGGAGCCAGTGGCCACTTGACACTTTTGGGGTAGGGAGGGGATGAGCAGTTGAAATACAGGGGCTTCTTTGGGAGTTGGAGGTTGTCCTGAGTACCGTTGTGGCAACGGATGTAATCCATTTTAAATCAGCACACACCACTCAGAACTGAGTGGGAGAGAATGTGGTCTACAGTGTGAACTGTGGTCTATGGTTGGTGGCAAGGCTCCAGGATGTGTAAGTTCATTGAGGGTGGTGGGCCACACTTGTGGGAGATGTTTGTGTGGGATGTGGTGGGAGGTGTGGGAGGTGGGCAACATGGGAATCCCAGTGGGTTCCGTGTAATATTTTGGGTAATCTAAGCACCTCTTAAAATATATGTATATATATATATATATAACATTTTGTAAGCAAATACACATATATGCATATATATTTATATATCATTTTGCAAATGTTTGTATGTATTGTGAGAATTTTGATTTTTACCCACAATAAAAATAAATTAAAAAAAAAAAAAGTCACTGGAGGTTTGAGAGAAGGAAGAGGAAAAAACAGGTATAATATAAGGGCATTTCCGGGACTTGGGAATTGTCCTGAATGACACTGCAATGACAGATACAAGCCATTATATATCTTGTCAAAACTTACAAAATTGCGCAGGAGAGAGTGTAAACTATAATGTAAACTATAATCTGCACTTAGTGGCAATGTTCCAAAATATGTTCATCAATTGTAACAAATGTACCACACTAACGAAGGATGTTATTACTGTGGGAAAAAGTGGGAGGCGTAGAGAGCGGAGCATATGGGAATCTCCTTTATATTTTATGTAACATTTATGTAACCTAAGTATCTTTTTAAAAAAATGAAAAAAGTATGTAAAAATATTTAAAAAAGAAATGTTATATAGTAATCAACTCAGAGAAAATATTCTAACTGGGAAAAAATATTGTTCTTTTAAATGGAAATTATACAAAGCACTTTCTCTGACCACAATGGAATGAAACTGGAAATCAATAATGGGAGGGGAACTGGAAAATTCACAAATATATGGAAGTTAACACAAATAACAGTGGGTCAAGGAGGAAATTCTAGAAGAATCAGTAAATATCGCAGGGGAATAAAATTGAGAGCACAACATATCAAAACTAATGGGATATAGTGAAAGCAGTGCTGAGAGGGAAAATTATAGCCTTAAATGCCTACATTAAAAAAAATAAGAAAGAGCTAAAATCTAAAAACTAACTGCATATCTGGAGAAACTAGAAAAAAAGCAGCACACTTATCCCAAAGCAAGTAGAAAAAAAGAAATAACAAATTAGAGCAGAATTAAATGAAATTGAAAATAAAAAAACAATAGAATTAACAAAACCAAAAGCTGGTTTTTTGAGAAGATTAATAAAATTGATAAACCTTTACCTAGACTAACAAAGAACAAGAGAGAGAAGATGCAAATAAATAAATTCAGAAACGAAAGAGGGAACATCACCACTGACCTCACAGAAATAAAAAGGATCATAAAGTTATACTGAGAAAAATTATATGTCAACAAATTAGACAACTTATATGAAATGGACAGATTTCTAGAAACACATGAGCAGTCTCTACTGATGAAAGAAGAAATAGAAGACTTCAACAGACCAATCACAAGTAATGAGATTGAATCAGTCATCAAAACCTCCCAACAAAGAAAAGCCCAGGACCAGATGGCTTCACAGTTGAATTATACAGTAATTGCAAAAAGAACTAATACCAATTCTACCCAAACTCTTCCAAAAAAAAAAAAAAAAAAAAAAAGAAAAAAACTGAAGAGGAGGGAACATTACTTAACTCATTCTACAAAGCCAATATCACCCTAATATCAAAGCCACAAAAAGAAGTTTCAAGAAAAGAAAATTATGGACCAATCTCTCTAAAGAACTTACATGCAAAATTCCTCAATAAAATACTTCCAAATTAAATCCAACAACACATTAAATGAATTATACACCATGATCAAGTGGGTTATATCCCATATATGCAAACATGGTTTAACATAAGAAAATCAATTAATGTAATACATCACATTAACAGATCAAAGCAGAAAAAATAAATTATCATGTCTATCAACACAGAAAATTTGACCAAATTCAGCATATTTTCTTGATAAAAACACTTGTAAACAGAGGAATAGAAAAAAATTTCCTCAACATGTTAAAGGGCAGACATGAAAAACCCATAGTGGACATCAAATTCAATAGTGAAAGGCTAAAAGCTTTCCCTCTAAGATCTGGACCAAGACAAGGATGCCCACTGTCACCACTCTTATTCCAAGTTAGGCAAGAAAAAAGAAACAAAAGATATCCAAATTGGAAAGGAAGAATCAAAACTTCACTATTTGCAGATGATATGGCCCTACGTATGGAAAGTCCTGAAAAATCCACAAGAAGCTACTAGAGCTAATAAGTTCAGCAAATTGGTGGCATATAAGATCAACATGCAAAAATCAGTAGTGTTTCTAAACACTAGTAATGAGCAATCTGAGGAGGAAATCAAGAAAAAAATTCCATTTACAATAGCAACTAAAAGAATAAATATAAGTAAGTATGTAAAGGACTTATACCCAAATTGATTTACAGATTCAATGTAATACCACTAAAAATTCCCACAGCCTTTTGTGCAGAAATTGAAAAGCCAATTATCAAAGCTATTTGGAAGGGTTAGGAGCTCCGAATGTCCCAAAACATCTTAAAAAGAAGAACAACGTTGGAGAACTCACAGTACCTGATTTTAAAGCATGTTACAAAGCTACAGTGGTCAAAATTGCATAGTATTGGCAGAAGGATAGACATATTGAAAAATGGAACCTAATTGAGTGTTCAGAAGTAGACCTACACATCTATGGTAAACTGATATTTGACAAGGCTCATCACCTCGACTGGGACAAAATAGTCTCTTCAACAATTGGTGATGGGAGAACTGGATATCCATATCCAAAAGACTGAAAGAGGATCCCTATCTCACACCCTATACAAAAATTAACACAAGATGGATCAATGACTTAAATGGAAAAGCCAGGATCATAAAACTCCTAGAAGACAATGTAGAGAAGCACCTATGAGATCTTGTGGTAGGCAATGGTTTCATAAACTTTATACCCAAAGCACAAACAATGAAAGAAAAAGTAGATAAATGGGACCTCCTCAAAATTAAACACTTTTGTGTTTCAGAGGAGTTTGTCAAGAAAGTGAAAAGGCAGCTTATACAATGAGAGAAAATATTTGCAAACTACATATCCAATAAGGGTTTAGCATCAAGCATATATAAAGAAATCCTACAACTCAATAATAAAAAGACAAACAACCCAATTTAAAAACAGGCAAAAGGCTTGAACAGACACTTCTCCAAAGAAGAAATACAAATTGCTTAAAAGCACATGAAAAGATGTTCAATGTCACTAGCTATTAGGGAAATGCAAATCAACACCACAATGAGATATCATTTCATACCTACTAGACTGGCTGCCATTTAAAAAAAACAGAAAACTACAAGAGTTAGAGAGGATATGGAGAAATAAGAACATACGTACACTACTGGTGGGAATGTAGAATTCATTATTGTGGAGTACAGTTTGGCAGTTCCTCAGGAAGCTGAATATAGAATTGTCATATGACCCAACAATTCCACTACTAGCTATATACCCAGAAGAATTGAAAGCAGGGAAACAAGTAGACAGATGCATAGCAATGTTCATGGCTTTATTCACAATTGAAAAATGATGAAAGCAACCTAGGTGTCCATCAACAGATTAATGGATAAACAAAATGTGATATATTCATACAATGGAATATTATTCAGCTGTAGGAAGGAATAAAATTTGACACATTCAACAACATGGATGAACCTCAGGGACCTTATGTTCAGTGAAATAAGCCAGACACAAAAGGACAAGGATTGCATGATTTCACTGATATGAACTAAGTATAGTACGCAGACTCACTGGAGGTAGAGTCTGGAAGATAAATTACCAAGACGTAGAAGGGGAGCAGAGATTAGTGAGCTGATGCATAATTTGTGCAGCATTTTTAATTCAGTTGATTGTAATGGTTTGGAAGTGGACAGAGGTGATGGTGGTGCAGTGATGTGAGTGTAATTAACAAAGCTGAAGTGTATGTATAAATGTGGTTGAAAGGGGAAGTCTTGGGCTGCACAATTTGCTAGAAGGAAAGCTAAAAGATAATACGGGTAACTGTGTAATACAATGAACTTTGGGGTACCTGAGGATTATGGTTAATAACTGAAATAAGAGAGTTCGTTCAGCAGCTATAAAAAAGGTATGTCTGTAGTACAGAGTGTTGATAATTAGGTGGTATATGGGGAAAAATGCACCTAAAACATACTTCTATGTGATATAAATGCATTGTTGTCATAGGTATGTTTTCTGGATAGAGAGAGGCCCACACAGTAGCTATCAAAATACAAAACTTCCATACTTGGGAAGTACTACTACTTTCTCTAATAAGATGGCAAAAAGCTTTGATATAATAAATGAAAACAGGCCAACATGCCAAACACTAGATCTTAATGCTTGCACTTATAAGCCTCATTCCTGTAATAATGAAACTAAGTCTAATATAATTAATGCCTAACACTTATCTCCTGAAAATCTCATTGTTACTCAAATGTGGCCTCCCTCTAAGTTAAACTTTGCAAATAAACTCATTACCTGTCTCCCACCCCACACACCAATATGGGATGTGACTCTTGGGGATGAGCCTGCCTGGCACCGAGGGATTATTACCAAGCACCAACTAGCAATGCATTTGGAAAAAGACCTTGACCAAAAGGGGAAAATATTAAATAAAACTGAGTTTTTATGGCTAAGAGAGTTGTGATATCATTCTGGTGGTTATGCTTATTCAGGTCTCAGGCAGATTTCACAAGCTGCCACAGTAAACAAAGTCTCAAACAAAAATGCACCCGAGGACTCTAGTGATGTCCACACACCATAAGCAAGTCACACAACCTCGTGAAATCAATACCCCCTCAGCAGGCCCTATTTGTGAGTAAATGAAAATCTTTTTCCTGAATATAACATAGTTATACTCATTTATAATTCCCCTAACAATGATTCTTCTACTCATTTTTTTCAACCTATAATTTTCAATGTATCTATTAAATCTATTTCTCAGAGACTTAAATCTTTGGATTATGCACATGCTAGTTGAGCTCTTAAACCCATCAAAATTGTAACAAACTCCTACTTTCCTGTTCTTTTGCTTGCGTTGGTCAACTAACAAAAAGATGACAATGGACAAGCCCCATCCCCAAAAACGAGTATCTGCAACTGCAAGCAAAACAATTCCTTTCCTCTGCCTCATAACATCTAAGTCCCCTCAGCCTGAAGCAGTCAGAGAGGACAGCATTCTAAATCCCTCAAGACTGAGGAATGAAAAAAAATAATGGGGAAGTGTAACCACGGACCAAAGAAGATTTATGTTATTTCAGTCATTACCTTGTGTTAACAGAGTAACTTGCAACATGGATATTACATATATATATATATATATATATATATATATATATATATATATATATAGAGAGAGAGAGAGAGAGAGAGAGAGAGAGAGAGAGAGAATTGAGGTTTTTGGAAGAAAATACAATTAAAATTTACTTTTTTATTCATTATTGTGTTACCTGTTTAAACCACTGACTTAAAAAATAATCAAAGAAAGCAGTATAACTAATCATTTATTTGAGTATTTTCTTCTTTGCAAAGATAACTACTCCAAAGCTTAGAATCCCAATTATCTTGGCCTGAATATAAGGTATAAGATAAATCCAAGTTATGCTCTCATTATCTTTCTGTATGCTTACTGGTAATGACATTTTCTATTGTAAGCAGAATTCTGTAATTGACTTCCATAGAATGAATTAGGTTTTTGCTAACATCTTTGGTATGCAACTGACAAAGGAGGTGCTGAACAGGGAGTCGGAAATCAACATGGTACTGCTATCTCCATACATAATGGAGACATTCATTATATTTAAACATTTGTAACATTTGGGATAGTCTTATTCCTTAACTAATAGCTCAGATAGCTATATGTACAGAATACAAGTTAGCTGATTAAATATTTCATTAAGTGCTCTTAAAAATAAAAGCATTCCATATTTTAAATCAAAGAAACTGTGGTCTGAGGCTGTTTCTCCTTTGAAAGGATAGTTGCCATTAATGATCTATCCAGAAGGAGAAAAGGATGGAGAGGAGAGACTAATCTGCAACACAGCAAACATCACTAGAGACTAGTGACCCAAGAAATGGAGTCAAAGCAAGCCAAGCCAAGGTAAATAAGCAAAATTTAATACCAGACAAGAAAAAGAGATTATGATTGACTTGACATTTTGAACTGGACATATGACTGTTGATTAGTGGGCCAAAAATTGGGTCCATTAATCAAAAGCAAACTAAGATATCAAATTATAGTATATCATTTGAAGTTTTTTCTATATATCATGTAAATCCCTGGGACCAAATTTTTAAAAGTTTTTCTTACTATATTGTTATGTGAATTTATGTGTACATGTGCCTTTCTCTCCAGAATGCCCTCTGTGAGCAGGACTTTCTTCTCTATATATCCAGGGCATAAGTTTAGTATGTGAAACTTCAGACGTATTCAAGAAATATTTTTTAATTAGTAAATAAATAATTGATTTGAATAACTCCCAACAAATAGCAAAGGCTGAAGGTCAAATTTAAGATCCTAGGAATTCTAATCTGTGTCTGTTCTGAGTCATTATTTGTTGATTCAGGAATTCAATTACATAATCAACATTACTGACTCCCTCAGTAATATACACTTAAATTAGAATAAATAAATTTCTGACGAAATTTGAGGTGTGTTCCCTATTGAGATTTTCTATGCACTTTTGACTGCAAATGCATTAGAAAGTGGGGACAAAAACAGAAGTCAAAACCCCATCCATCTAGAAGAGACTACAATTTCTGAGTGCTAGAATCACATCATTGGTACTTAACACAGTGCCTGGCACACACCTGCTCAATTCATATTTGTTTAATGAATGAATGAACTCAATTTTTCATTAACCATTTCATAAGGGTTTAAAAATTATAAACCGAGACTACTACAGTAAATTTAATAAAATTCAATAATACTTTAACCTTCCCATGTTTTCAGTTTTCTATGGTAAATTGTTTCCATGTAGTTATTGGTTAGTAAACTCATCACAATTTGATTTGTCTTAAATTTCAGAAGCAGCAGGGAGGGAAAAGGGTAAGACAGGGATGATGGATACTATCAAAGAGAATAGAAGGTGATATCCCTCTGAATTTCTTCAACAATAATAATAATAATAATAATAATAATAATTGTAATAATAGCCAGGGAATCCAAGCTAGGACTTAGAAATGGTCCAGATCTTAACCCCTATTCATTAAAGTCAAAACTCAACAAACTGAGAATCTCTTGAAGCATCCCAGTTCTAATATTAATATTGTATATTCATAAAATGACTTAGGATCATTTATTTTCATAGCTTTAAATAATCTTCTATTAAAACCAGTAAATTTTTGATCATGTGATTTTTTTTACCTTTAAAAATTAAGTTATAAGAAATCTACTGGGAAGATGGTACCAGCAGCACAACTCACCGAATTTCCCATAAAAAGATCAATTAGTATAGAAAAAATAAAAATCCATGGACTATCTCTAAAACAAAAATAGATAAAGAGACTTTTCAAGAAAACCCACAAAGTGAGTGGGTAGGACCAAACTATGTACAGGTAAAAGACACATGTGGTTTTAGGATCTGTAGAGAAGGAGGCAAAGGAAAGCAACAAGGTAAGTGAAACACCTGAGAAGAGAACACCAAATTCATAGACAACACCCACTAGAAAACATTGTAAGACAATTTTACAACAACTGCTGAAGCTAGAAATGCTTTGCTTATTTCTCTTCACTGGTGAGCCAAAGGGAGCCATAGTAAAGTTTAGTGGCTAGAGAAATCTGGGAATATGAACCTTACAGCTAACGAACAGAAACTTCTAGTATGCACAAATTCTAGACTAAGGAAAAACTATACCACAGGAATAGAACCCACTTTGAGTAAGAAAGGTAAATAGGCAAATGCATTTATATAAAAGATGTGCATGTTGTGTACATGCATATCAAATATATATTACATTTAAGTTTATAGATATACATATAACATAAAACAGTATGACAGAACTGAGCCTAATCATATCAGTTATACCAATAAATGTGAATGACAGCACATCTATTCAAAGAAAAAATATTGATTGTCTAACAAAGTTAAATAGAAAACTATGTTGTATAACTTTTTATGCCTTTATGGCTTGGTTTCCAGTTTCTTTTGTTAATAAAAAAATCAATGTAGAGAAAATTGGGTACTGCATAATAGCATTAATTGAAAAAAAGAGTCTTGGTGAATAAAATATATGTTTTTACTTATATTTTTAAAAATTAGGAGGAACCAAAAAAGATTTTTTGTAAGGATCACTGCAGTAGTTTGCTAATTATCCACAAGGAATTCATCCAACCAGGAAAAAATCACAAATTATTAAAGTTTTAACAAACTTAAAAAATTTAATAATTAATATTTACAAGATTTAAAACACTGTGGTGATTTGAAGTTATATATACCCCAGAAAAACATCTAATTCTTTTCTAATTCATTCCTGTGGGTGTAAACCCATTGTAAGTAGGATCTTTTGATGAGGCTACTTCAGTTAAGGTATGTGCCAGATGAATCAGAATGGGTTTTAATCCTCTTACTAGAGTCCTTTATAAGAGAATGAAATTTAGACAGACAGAAAAAAGTCATGGAAGCAAGACACTGACATCAACTAAACCCAAACTCTGAAGAGAAGGAAGAGGCCAGCAGGTGCTTCCATGTGCTTTTCCATTTGTCAGAGGAGTCAAGGATCTAAAGAAAGCATAACCTCAATGATACCTTGATTTAGACATTTTCTCAGTCTCAACTATAAGCTAATACATTCCCATTGTTTAAGCCAATGCATTTCATGGTAGGTTTTAAACAGCCTAGGAAACTAAAACAATCATCTACATGTGATTGATGGCATAATAGAGAAAAAGTTAGATTTCTTATACTTGTGTGATAGATTTGTCTCTGGAAACATATAAATAAATTAAAAAATAATTCTTAAAACATATATATATATAAATTAAATACAATAAAAATATAATATGAAATGAATATAAGTGTATATCCAGTTAAAGGAATTACCACACAGTAAGGTGCTATGGCAAGTGACTTTTAAACATGGTAATTGTTCTGTACATAACTACCGGGATCTACCTTAAGAACAATAAGGAGAAAAAAAATTGGACTATTGTCAATAAACACATTGGTTGTGGTAATAAAAGTATCTGTATTCCAAGACCAGTATGTTGGTGTTGTGAGATATGGCAAATAAGTAATTTGTGCCCTTCTATTATTCCCAGTGCCATTGAGCACCTCTCATTATGAAATAAAGAGAAGTAGATGTGAACAGAAAGAAACTCTGTGGTCCTATTGGAGATATAAGCATAAACACACAAACCCATAATATATTTCATATTAAAACAATGAGCATCCTTAGGGCACAGAGTGGGGCCCTGCAATGCCATTTCCATTAACAGGAACCAGGGATCTTAGGCAAAGTAGCTAAATTTAGTTCTAGACCAGAAAATGAATAAGATGCGACTGGAACATTTTGTTATATTACATAGTAAATTTAACAGGCCCCCACCAATCAAAGTTGGAATAATTTGAGCATCAATAATAGATAATAACATCAATGGATATTAAAAATATATATGTTTCAACCCATTCGCTCATAAGAACACTGAAAAATTAAAACAAACAATTGTCTACAGTTGGGAAATGACAGTTCAATAACAATCTACTTGAAAAGTAGATAAAGAGTACCAAGAATTTATTTCATCTTTTCTTTATGAGCCGTATCACTGGATAATCAAACCAGAGAAGTTTCTCTTTATAGTGGTACTCCAGCTAATGAATGAAGATGGTATTAGAGTATCAAAATTTTACAATTCTGAATGAATTAATGGATCTAGGCATTGATCATTAATGGCTGTTAAAATCATAGAAAGAGAGATAGGGAACTTTATGTGCCTCCTGACAGAAGAAGACAATATCCTTTTGAAGCAGTCTTATTTAAAATAAAGAACCTGAATCTGATCTAGCCTCTAATCTAACTCCCAAGGTACATAAAATACAGAGCATGATAAAGGACACTGCCGGGGCAAATTAACAAAATCTTCTCTGTGAAAAACTCCATAAGACCAAGAAAATGGTTTCTTCAATAAATATATTACCAGGGGGAAAGCAAGGAGATAAAGGGGAATCTAAAATTAAACACCCAAAACATATCAACTAATTGCAATATGTGGACCCTGTTTGGACACTGAGTCAGACAAAAATACTTAAAATAATGACATTTTTGGAAACATTTGGACTGAACATTAGATGATATTAGGGAGCTATTGATAATTTCAAAGGAGTGGTAATGGTATTATGGCTATAGATTTTTTTTAAACAGTCCTTGCCTTCTAGGGATATAAACTGAAATATTTTTATTTGAAATGAAACAAATTCTGGAATTTGCTTCAACCTAATGAAGGAGGAGGGAATGGATAGGAGTACAGATGGAACAAGACTGTAATTGTTAGAGCAATTATTAGGGGTTCACTATCCTGTTTTTGTCTATTTGTGTATATTTTATAAAAATATTTCATATTAAAGAACTAAAAATAAATTAGAAATTATTTTTTTTTTTAAAAAAGAGACATTAAGAATAATATTGTTGTTTTACTCCAGAGCATCATGAAAACTGATTAGAATCTCTTTTATCAAGTGACAAAACTACTAAATACATATTACCTTTCTCTTAGAGGTAGAAATATGCATATGAATATAAATATGAATGTGTGTTAAGATACATAAATATACATATGTATATATCATGTGTACGTATAATAGAGGTACTCCAGCTAAAGAAGAAATTATAATATAATTTTATAACCTTAATTTAATTAATAGATTTATCAATCTCTCTATCCTCTCTCTCATTTTGGAAGATTCATTCAGACTGACAAGTTATTTAACAAATAACCATGTCTCAGATCTTTTATTATTATTATTTATTTAAGATAACTGTTTTAATTCATGTCATCATTTGTTAAGTGCTTCAGCCTTCCAGAAGAATTTTCCCAGTTTAGTTTTTTAAAAACCCTCAATATTAAATATGGGTATGATGCAAATCAGTTCCAGGTGATTTCTGGTTAGCTGTGTGCTGACAGGCTCCTAATGACATTCTCTGAGAAGGATTACCTTTGAATAAAAGTGTATTACTGAAATACGAATGTAAAGAAAAAAAAAGATTAAATGTCTTGTTTTGAAGTTAATTTAATCACAGGGCTTCAACATCTCTTTTCTTTCATTCCAAAAATGTTACTGATCACTGTAACAGGATTTTGTGTGTTCCATTTATTTCTTCCTGGAACATCATATTATGTACTTGGGAGAAGTCTGAGTCCTTGCCTATACATTCGAATTTCAGATATAGATTTTGAGGGATACTTGAGAAATTAAAACCAGATAGCACTTTTTTTCCCCTTCTGAAGCCACGGCTTCTAATGAAAGGGGTTAGCTATTCATTTATTTATTCAGTCATCAAACACTTATCAAGGGACTATTATATGCCAATTTCTAAGTTTTGTGTTGGAGATATAATGATTTGCTTATTTAAATTTATTTAACAGTTTTATAGTAATCATTATAGCATGGTCATCTTTATAAATGGCACACCTAGGATAGGAACTCAAGAGTTTGTCTCCACATTCTATGTCACAGGTTCCCATACTCTAAAATTCACTTTGGTGTCTCAGTAAAGTATTGCATGGTGTTTCTAGGCCAAAAGAAATACCTTAGAATTCCATTGTTAAGAATTTGGTTCCCAACAACTTAATAATATTAGTATATGTGGTGCCCAACTGATGTCATTGTGTATCTCTCAAGTATCTGAAATATTCATGACACCGTTGGGAGTCACTGCACACCCACAGTGCCTCGGTATGCAGTTTGGTAAATACAGATCTATATGTTAATCACACCATGCTACCTACATATAAAGAACAGTGCCTACTCTAGTCTGACACCAAAGACAGCAGAAATTTTAGAGTTTCTTCTCAATTTTCAAATCAAAATAATATATAAACAAAAATAGAACTTTTTATAAAATCAAAATAAAGTGATAATAAATATATTCTGTCAAGTAATTGTTGTCAACCACGGCCTTATACTGATACACTAGAAAGTGTCTAACAATTGGCAGAAAAATTATAATAAAATCTTTATTATGAGCTAAAGTATAAAAGTTTAGGAGATGACATACTTTTTTAAAATAATAGAAAGGAGATTTTAGTTATCATTAAAATGTACTTTCATTTGCACCTATTTTATTGAAAGGAGGGAATAAATGGTTATATGTATATCCAGCTCATTATCAATTGTGCATTATCTTTTTATAAGATACACTCATGAGTTTATATAATGCATGTACTCATCAGTGATCATGTCTTTTACAAATAAAAAATGAAGTCAGAACTACTGTCTACAGTTACATAAAGGCAGAATGATGTAGTGAAGAGCAGAGGTTTTCAGGTGTGAGATACCTTGGGTTGAATCCTGGATCAACACTCAATAACTGTGTGATCATGGGCAAGCTACTTAATGTCTCTTAGAACTCCAGTTTCCTCATCTGTAAAACAGGGAAAATAATATTCAACTTGCATCTTATTATTCTTATTTAGATAAGATAAAATAAGATAGCAAGAAAGCTTACAGTTTGGCACACATCATTAATGAAATAAATATTGAAAAAATGTAATCAAGAAAGTATATGATTAAAAAGTTGACTGTATGAAGTGTTATATCAATAACATAATCAAAATGCTGACTTATTTCAGACTGGGGAGAAATCTGAAGGGATCAAAATGATATTTTTTAAAAAGTGGCTTTTGAGAGTTTAGGGCAGTGATTTTCAAACTTTTCACCAAGACCACAATGTACATTTCATATGACTCATTAAGACTGTATTTTGTATAATTTTAAAAATCAAAATAATAATTTACTTTCTGTATTTGTTGCATCCTGTTTACAACCTAGAAAATTATGTACATGTCCCATAATTTCAAAGATACTGGTTTAAAGTATAAGCAGGAACCAAATTAGAACTTTTATTACAGAATCAAGCATTATACAAGAGGGCCCAACCTGACAATATAGTGGGCTAGTCAGGCTGCAGACACTGCCACTAAAATTACAAGTACTGGTATAAATTACAACAGTATATATGTTAGACATTCATTTATCACAAAAGATTAGGAGATGATTCAGGGGCGAAAACAAATATACCCCCCCACACACATGCATGTGCATGCATATAACATTGTAAGCTGAGTCATGAGCAGGAAGCAGTAAGGAGGAAGCAGGTAAATAGGAAGTGGTAAGGTAAAGTGCTTGCCATCAAGGAAAATACCTATATTAGTATTGTAAAGCAAACAGTCCTAAAGCCCTAGCAAAGTGATAGAGAGCTACCAGAAATTCTCCAATTAAACTAGGGCCCTTGATAAAGGTTAAAATAATCTCTCAGTTGAACCACTGATTCAAACAGGAGATAACTCAAATGCTCTCTGGTGAAGGAATTCTCAGTTTAGGCCTGTGGCAGTTAGAGATTATTTTATGAATCCCAATTTTCAGAGATTAAACTAAAAATCAAATGCATAAAAACATATAGGGAAATAAAGCACCATGAGTAAATGCCAGCAGGAAGAGGAAAATAGAAATTTAGACTACCAAAATTATCAGATATTGGAGTTATTAAAGATTTGAAAATAATTATAAATGAAGTGTGGGAAGAAAAACATAAAATAATGGGAAGCAGCTGTGGCTCAATCAGTAGGGCTCCCGTTTACCATATGGGAGGCCCCGGGTTCGGTTCCCAGGGCCTCCTGGTGAAGGCAAGACCGCCCGCACGGCGTGGTTAGCTGACCCAGCGAGCACAAGCAGCAAGGGGGGGATAAATGAATAAATAAATAAAATCTTAAAAAAAAAAAAAACATAAAATAATATAACCAAGTAAAATAGGAATATCGAAAATAGCCTAATAAAATTTCACAGAAATGGTTACTAAACATCTAAAATGATGATCAAACCTATAACTAATCATGGAAATTCAAATTAGATTACAATAGATGCTATTTTACACCCACTGGATGGGGAGAGTTAAGAAGTCTGGCAATGACAAGTGTTGGCAATAAGAAGCAACAGGAACTTTTATACTCTCCTGGTGGGAATGCAAATTGGTAGAAACTGTTTAAAAAAATTTGGTGCTAATTATAGATATGAATATGTGTATATGCTAAAACTTGGCAATTTTACTCCTAGAAAAAATCTAATGTGGCTTAAAAAGATATACCTATGTAAAATGAGACCTCATATTTTTACATGTTCAGTCTGACAGTGAATGGGAAATAAATGTTCCATACAGAAAGGGAACAAGGAAATTTGCTTAGATAGTGGGGGAAATTTGCCTGGATAGTGGAAGAATTCAGGACCAAAAACCAACCCTCATATAGGTTTGAAGTCCAAAACATGCTTCTAAGTTGCCCCCAAACCTCATCGGGTAATACAATTAACAAAACAAAACAAAACAAAACAAAAACACTTTTGTTGGCAGTGTCTCTAGGATACTGATACAAGTAAACATAGATCTTCTCTAGAGGAACTCATATTTAATTGAGTCCTCAAGTAATTTCCACAGGAATTGATCTAGGAAACGAAAGGCCATGTTTTCAGAGATGGAGGATTCAAGAACTTCCTCTCACCAAGGATGATTGAGCTCCTACCATTGCCACTACCAAATGCTTGACCTCACAGCAGCAGAGACTGATTTTGAATGCCTGATATCCTACCTCTGGAAGGGGCAGTGATTCATCCTTACCAGAACTGACATCTGATTCTACTATGACTTTACCTTCCCTGCCTATAGTGCATTTGCTTTTTAATTTTGTTTTGTTTCTGTTTAACATAGAGTTATAATGGCAAGTGGGGTAAAAATGGGTCTTATGGAGTAGAGAGAGAAAAACTGAAATGGGAAAGAGAAAGTAAAATTGTTTGAGCAAAATCGTTTACCAATAACTACATCTTGGGCTACTAATTCTCAAATGGCAAGGGACTGGGATATACATAGCTATGCGGATCTGTTGGTACCCTGGCCATGTCATCTTTACCAAGAGATACAACAACCCCACAACTGCTGAGGTGTTGTCTGCTATTGGCCCACAGATGTCCTCTTCTCTAGAGAATCACCTCAGCCAAATAAGAGCCTAACTGCCTAGGCAGTTATGCAGAATAACCCCTATACCCATGCCCCAACCCACCTCAGGCCAATGACTGAAGCTACTCTCTTAGTTAAGATTACTTTCAACCTTAGCTTAACCCCTACCCTATGCTGCCTCCCTACTGCTCTTCTCCTAAACACTTCCTCAATAAATCTCTTGAACTATATCTTTTTCCCAGGTTCTGCTTCTGGGTGGCCCAAACTAAGATGATCACCTTAAGGGAATCACTGTCCAGATTGCTTTTGCCCATGTATTCTCTTTATTAACAATCTGTTGAGTACTTTGCCTTTATTCATGTTAGTCTTTCTGTCACTCCATAAAAGAAGTTTATACTCTTCACCCAATTGTGTCCTATTGTGGTGTATTCTCCAAAGATCAAAATTGTTGGGGTGTGGGGAGGGGAAAGGAGGGAAGGAGTGTGGAAGCAATGGGATAACAAAAATATTGATTTCAGGGTAGGCTCCTTTAATCATTAATTGAAGCAAATAAACACACCAGATTTTTTGTTCCTTGTTTGAAATGTGTGTTATGTGTATGTAATATATATTTGGTTAAGAGTAATTTCTGTTAAATTTTTACTTTAGCCTATTCTGAAAAGTTCTTTATTCAGAAATTTGAGAAATGTTGTGGTAGGAACAATGAAAATTGCTTTTTAATATATTTTCCATCTAAGAATTATTGTAAAAGAATTTACTGCACTGGACGAAAAATCTACTAAGAATGAATCAAAAAGAAAATTCATATGAAATATTAACTCTTAAAATTGCTATTTTTTAGAGGACTTTTATTTTTATTTCCTCCCCTTCTGAGATGGCTCCTTCATCTGTTTGCTCATTGCTATTGCTTGTTGTCTGCTCATTGTTTTGCTCTTTGTCTGCTTATTGTCTGCTCATTGATTTTGCTCGTTATTTGTTTACTGTCTGCTTGTTGTTTGTTTGTCTTCTTTAGAAGGCATCAGGAACCGAACCTGGGACCTCCCATGTAGGAGTCGGGTGCTCAACTACTTGAGCCACATCCACTCCCAAAATTACTATTTTTCACAAATAAAAATATATTTCAGACAGTGTTAAAACTCATTCCTAGTATGTAACTTTAGCTGGAAATAAAAGCATGATTTAACTGCTTAAGCTCTTAATCACAGTCAATCTTTTTAATGTGACTATATTGCTTCCCAAGATTTGCAAATTTGCAAACATACAATGGATAAAGTCCATTGGAAACAATTTCTATGATTTTGTTTCAGATACAGTAGTAATATAGTTAAAACTATTTGTTTAGTTTTATCACTAAATTATCTAATCATTGTCTTTTTTCATTTTATAAAATATTTAATATTTTAGAAACCTATTAAAAATAAAATTATACACTGGATGTTGGATGCATTAAATTGTACAAGTATATATATTTCTTTTTTATTTTACTGTATAGAAATCAATGGAGTCATTTCTGAGTTTTTATACTATTCTTAATATTCCCCAAAGCCAAACACCAAAATGTTAGCGGAATGCTCTGTGTTTCTTAGCTATGCCGCGTAAAGTAATTTATGGACACGCAATAGGGTAGGCAAGGGAGTAAAGAGTTTGTTGAGAAATGAGAGAAAAAAAAGAAAAGTACACACCCCAGACACGGTGTAGGTGAGCCTGGAGTCCCGGGGTAGGCCTTTTAAAACCTTTCCTCCTTCCCTTTCCTAACTTTGGGGAGGCGCCCCAGCTGTTTGCTGTTCTGAATGGTTGCCTTACATCCACACCTGTTAGCTCTCAGGAGACCAATGAGGAGGCCTTTCTGTTTGGAGTTATCAGGACCTTCTTTTGAGCCTGGGAGTTTCAAATGGGACCTCATGACCAGGATCTTTGGTGGGCTTTTCAGCTGTAAGGGTTGCAGCACGTGTTCTAAAGGAGCGGCCTTCCCTCAAGGGTTTCCAGGCAGTGTCCTGTGGCCAGATTCTGACCAAAGGGGTCTCAGCTGCTATGGCTTTATTCTGACCAGCTGCCTTCCCTGTTTTCTCTACTAACCTGCCTCAAAAAGAAAACCGTGGCTTTTAGCAAATTCCTCACCTCTCTCCATAAATAACTTAATATTCTAGTTATGCATTATTAGCATTATGGCAAATTAAGTAATAAGAAAAATATATATTTATCTTATATTTTTAAAAGGGATAATTACATTAGATCGATTTAATTTAATTCTGATTGTTTTTGTTTGTAATCTATTTTCCAAGATGCGTCTTTATTTCAGAGTAGTTTTAAAACTATTACTCAAAATATTTTTAAATGTAATAGTGAAGATGGACTTTCCTGAGAGCAAATTTGTAGGTGTGACAGAAGAGACTGCCTTTGATAATTGGTTTAATGTCCCTAAGTGAACCAAATCTGCATCTCCTTTGTTTTGATGATTATTTGTTCTATCTACATATCTGTATCTTTACTGTGTTCCCTATCCTCTATTTTTATCTATCTATCTATCTATCTACATATCTATCTAGCTATCATCTATCTAATCTATGTATAATAAAAACATTTTATGAAAAATACTGCCTTGTCAGTTGTAATACAAGTACCAATATATTATTTTCCCAGCACTTTCTGAGTGTGTCAAATTAAACAAGATTCCATTATATGAAATCATAATATGCAGAAAAAAGTTATTTGAGAAATTTGTAAAAACTTTTTAGTATTCTTTCCAGAAATGAAGGGAAAGACTCTAATGCATCCAGTTACAGAGCAGGAGCTTTGTAATATTTTTCCTGCAACAAAATTCAAGAAGCACCTACTCATCAAAGTTTCAACTGATAGATGTTTAAAAGGGATTTTTTTAAAATAAGAGTTTATTATGTGGATCATTGGCTTTTAATTTAGAAGCAGCTATAATAATTGAATCTTACTGCTGAAAGAAAACTCCTTCTACTCCCAATTCCTTAGTATATAAAGTAGGCTTTTAGTACTTACATTTATAAAAACCAAAGATAGGAAGAGAACCGATGCTGACCTGGTCTTTTCCTAAAATAAGTCAAATTATTCATGGAAACATAAAATCATTGAAAAAAAAAACTTATTCAAATTGGTTGGAGGATTTATTCAAATAAAATATATTTTATGTTTACTAATTACTTATCAAGGTTTGTAAAATTATTTCATTTTGATTAAAATCATAATACAACTCTTCCACAAGAATTTGTTAAAGCTTATAATATAACCTTATAGAAAAAGGAAATAGAACACAGTTTAAAATTTCAAGTTACAATATTTTTCTAGGGCTACATGACTTTCATGCATAAATTACATTAGGATAATATTTTAGTGAGGTAAGTGAATCAGAAATTGAAATTCTAAGAGAAAAACAAAGACATGTTTTCTTTGTAATGTGAAAGAAATGCTTCTTCATGTTTACCATGTATTTTTTTCCCCAATGAATGTCTGTTTGTTTTTTTAACTTTATTTTTAAAGAAGTTTTAGACTATAGAAAAGTTATATAAAAAATATAGGGGATTCCCTTGTGCCCAACCTCCTCCTCCTCTCACATGTTCCCCTATTAATAACATTTTACCCTATTAATAACATTTTACATTTGTTACAATTGATGAACCAATATTGAAGCATTGCAACTAGCCATGGTCTATAGTTTATTTTATGCTTTACACTTTGCACCATGTAATTTTATAGGTTTTGACAAAATGTGTAATGGTTTGTATCTGACATTGCAATAGCATACAGAACAATTCAAGTGACCTAAAGTGCCCTATGTTCCATCTATTGATTGAAGGTTTTAAACTATTTTTGTTGAAAGCAATAATTGGAACTAGACTTGTAACAGGATTTATATTCTACCAACACAGATATTTTGAATCTTTTATTTGTTTTTCAACCCAGAGATGATAATCCTTTAGTAATGCACCATGAAAAGATTTAGATTGATGAGAAATAATACCTATTTTTGTAAATTGGGAGAAGTCTATAAAAGGGGAGCAGAAAAAGAAACCCTAAGTGCCTTCTGTTGCAAATCAGTTGTAGAAGCCTGTGCATATGGGAGTTAAGGATATTGTAATTGATTAGCTTTAAACTACTCCTACTAGGAATATCTTCATGTACCCTTAGGGTTACACATAAGCCAGCTGTTTGGACGATCATTGCACTGGGTGAATCTTGTAGGATGGCTGGGGAGCATTAAGTATCCTTTTTAGATAAGAAGCAAACAATTTAAAGTGAATCAGCAGTATGATTGTGTGGTTTTCTCCAAACAATTTAACAATAGAAATCACATGTGGAGGAACTGAAGCATTAGATTTAAACAAGGTTGGAGTTTTGCACTCTGAGATATGGGAGATGTTGAATGTATATACAAGGCCATGAACATATAGTGAATTATGTGGGTGGTGAGGGAGTCAGAAAACTAGAGAAAAACGCACGTGGTAATGGTGTAAAAATGAAGACTAAAATTGAGGTTATGTAAAACAAGTTCTCTGCTGTTTTTGTTACTTCTACAAAAAATAATCATTTTTTAGAGTTGGTTTTATAGCTGTTCCGGGCACCTCCAGTCCGTTACTGTCATTTTATAGATGGGGAAATTGAGGTCCAATTGATACCAAGCAAAAGCCTGTTCTTTTCTCCTGATGCGTCTTTAAAGTCAATTCCTGAGACACCAGGATTTCAAAGAAAGAAAATGTTTTATTAGTTGTGCAAACAATGGAGCACAGTGGCCAACTGGCCCAAAACTGCCTCCCTTATCTGCAGAAATTCTAATATTTTATAACATCAGAGTGTTAATGAATAATTGGAGTGGAGGTGGACACAGATTTCTTCATTAATAAATATTAAGAGGTTGAACAAGCTGGGGGTGGACCCCAAACCAGGAGGAGCTACAAAATTACAATCATTTTCAGAGATCAAGGTTCTGAGATAGAAAAGTACAGAGCAGAGGTCAGTCACAAGGTTTTCCATATGGATATATATATATATTTTAAACAAATCAATTTTATTGGTACATGTTAATAAAGCATAAATCCACCCAAAATGTACAATCAATGGTATTTGGTGTAATCACATATTTTTGCATTCATCACTTCAGTCATCCTTAGAGCACTTTTATTATTCCAATAATAATAATAATAATAATAATAATAATAAACAATATGCATCACCTCTCAATCTCTCTGTGCTTCCCCTACTTTACAAAGCTGCTATTCTTTTTCCTTCTCTCTAGTATATTTGTATTTATATTTTGTAAAAACAGTCATATATACAATATCACCCATATTCGTGTTTTACATGAGGTTTTTGTTTGTTTGTTTGTTTTATTATGGGTAAAAATCAAAATTCTCACAATACATACAAACATTTGCAAAATGATATATAAATATATATGCATATATGTGTATTTGCTTACAAAAATGTTATTTATATATATATATATATACATATATTTTAAGAGGTGCTTAGATTACCCAAAATATTACACAGAACCCACTGGGATTCCCATGAATATGGATATTAAACAGAGGAGGGTAGAATGTTTACAATCCCAATACTAAGCATACAAAAGGGTGAACTCAGCCTAGATTACTATCAAAATAATAAGCATAAATAAAGGTGAAATTAAGTCTAGAGTGAGCTGGCTAGAGAGGTGGTAATTTTGGGTATTAACTTTTTGCTCTTTTATAATATAAAGACATCTATATAACGAGGTAGCAATCATAATTATTTATTAATTCTTAACCCTTGGTTACACAATGACATTAAATGAAAGGGTTTTGTCTAAGATCCTGTGATCTTAGTCTTAAGTCTTAGTTTTAAGTCTAAAACCTGACTTTTCTGATTAGGAGTCTTTTTTTTTTTCCATTCCTCCCAGCTACTTCATTTTTCAATAATTTTCATTCACATTATATACTCCCACCAATCCATAAAGAGTTCAAAGTTTTCCTCCTGTAAGAATACAAATTGAGAGATTTCTTAAAATTTTACTCTTCCATATGCAGAGAAGACCCTAATGATAATATTTTGGCTTTGTTCTATGTAAATGCCCTGAAGAATCACAATCATGGAAGATGTAAATATATCTTGCCCCCATTAAAACTTCTTTCAGGGAATCAATTACAAATATTTCAAAGTAGTCTTCCAGAAGCATGTAAACAGTTGAGTAGATTTAATCAATCATAAGTTATACTGGCTTACCTGGCATGTATTGCTTTAAAAAACGAAAAATAACACATACACACACGTCACTGTTCAGAATATAAATCTGTGAATTTTTAATAGAATTAAATACTTCAGTGCATGCCCTGAAATATTTATGGTACTTATGATGAGATAATACTCCCAGCCATGCTCTAGAATGCTTCTTGTTTTCAAAGAAATGATGTCATTTTACGGGAAATTTTGTTTTCATCTTCAGCACCATCTACAGTGGAAATATAGCTTATATTATCCTAATCATGTTTGGGTATTGTGTCCATGAATCTTATCAGGAACTATTGGGAGGAGACGTACAGTTTGCGAGGGTCATAAAAGAGCCATAGTCTTTGTTTGCATGTTTCCCTTCAAAAGGACAATTTGTTATTCACAATTCTAAGTATGTAAGATATTATACTACATTAAATTCTTATGACTGTAGAAATAAAGAGGTAATACATGCCTGGGCAAAATAAATCTCCTTCAAACAGGAACAAATTGTGGGTTTATAATGCAGAGAATCCTATTCCAGAAGAAAATCCCCTTATTAATCAGTGGAGAATGGTTTATTAGTGTGAAATATTGCATTTTATTTAGATTGTATATAGTTTAGTAAAATTGTTCTAAGTAACTCTCTGTAAGTTTAGAATATACTTTCATGGTTTCAAGTTAAATCATTTTGATAGAAAGAATTCCTTTTAAAATTGTAAGATTTTACTGGCCTATGAATTGTTCATTGCCTTCTTATATTTACTGGACTTTTTTCCATGACAGTAGATTATGGTTTATATTTTCTAGTTTTATTAAGTCTGACTTGCCTTTATGATTTTGTTCAGTGTTAAATTTATTCCCAACAGTAATTCAAATTTCAGAGTTTCGCCATCAAGTTTACTGAAGTTCATATACTACATTTATTTCTGTAAATTGAATATGGAGACTGATCTCTAGCTTCCCAAAACACTGATTGGTTGATTTGAAATGTTTACATGAATCCAAACTTAAACATGCTTCTACCTCCAAGCTTTCTTTTAAAATCAGCTTTTTTTTTTTTTTTTTTTCCTTCTGAACAACTGAAACAACACATCATAGTGAAGAGTCTGTCTGTGGCAATCCAATTAAAACAGCATTTTACCACCTGCAAAGATTTTACCCAACTCCAGTCAGAAGTCATAGAGCAAAAAAAGTGTACATATAAATTTTCAACCTAGTATTTTATCAGCATATAGTATTTCATTCATCTACCCACCCATCCATCCATTCATTCAACTATTCACTGAATCCTATTATTAGTAGTAGTAGTATCCCAATTAGTACGATTGTTAAGTATGTACCTATAGAAATATATTTGAGGGAAAATGAGTCACTTTGGAAAATTGGTTGTGATTCCTGGTATAGAAAACACATTTAAGCATTCATGATACTGAATATATGTATTGCTTAGACAAAAGTCAATTGTTCAGGGTGTGGGTGGAGCTCAGTGGTTGGGCACCTGCTTCCAATATACGAGGTCCCAAGTCCAAGCCTTGGTACCTCCTAAAAACAAAAAGAGCAATTGTTCATATGGAAATAAGATTTTCTTACATACTAGAACCCAGTGGAAAATTTGGGGTGGCGAGCATATGCTGAACCATTAATGAATGGAATATTCCATTATTAATGGATATTATATAATATCCATTATAGAAAAGAATAATATATTGCCTGAAAGTAAAACTGAATGGAAACAAGATTCTCACAGTGCCAGGGAAAAGAAAACATAGTTGAAAATGGGCAAAAAAGATTTTATTTGATTTAAAAAGAAGTCTAAATAGTAATCATAGAAGAACATTTTAACCACTAGAAAAGTATTAGTAATGGAATTTCAGAAAAATATAATATACTCAATGTCCTTAAACAGAATGGACTTATTATTTCTAAGGATGAGTTGATTGTCTCAGGACTCAATATTTCATTAATTCTCTGGGACCTAATGCTGTCTCCTTTTTCCTGCCACAACTTCCCTAGGCAACTTTCATTTCTATTAAATTGTCAGTCCTGTGTATTTCCAGAATACTTTACAATGTGCTTGGGTATCTCTGACACTTGAATGATGAACACAGTCACATAAAAATGTATTGATGGTGTTCAAGGAAATGAAAACTTTCCTAGGAATGCAAAAAAATCAAGTGCACTATTTACCAAAACTGTTGTTCCATTAGCTGCTGTCCTAGAATGCACTCATACCTTGAGGGAAAGTGGTCTAACGAAGAGAGCGAGGGAACATGAATCTGGATACATGTCGTTTCCCCTAAACTGCCTGTGACCACTTGATCTCCTTCATTAAGATAGGAAAATTGGTTCTTTAGCATCCCATAACTACATAGTTATGACTATAATATTTGCCCTTTCTTACATCAGGGGGGTCATATCTATCTAAGTACCTAAAATGTCTTTGTTTAGTTAGATCAAATATAGAAACATAAAGGATCATAGCAATTTTGGCTCTTAGTATAGAGTCTGTTACCTACTGAATACATTTCATTCATTGAATTTCTCTAAATGCTAATTGCCCACAATGAATTCATCCCAAGGAAAAAACCTACAAATTATTAAAGTTTTACAAACTGCATAATATTTAATAATTAATATTGACAATATTTAAAGCGCTGTCATGGTTTGAAGTTATATGTTTCCCAGAAAAAAAAATTCTCTTAAATTTAACTCATTCCTGTGGGTGTGGACCCATTCTAAGTCAGACCTTTTGATGAAGTTACTTTACAGTGTGACCCACCTCAATCAGAATGAGTCTCAATCATTTTACTGAGTCTTTTATAAAGAGAATGAAAGAGAGAAAGCCATGGAAGCAAGAAGTTGAAATCAGCGAAACCCAGAAGAGAAGAAGGAGACCAGGACATGCCATCATGTGCCTTGCTCATGTGACAGAGGAGCCAAGGACTATTGCCAGTTTTGGGGAAGAAAGCGTTGATGATGCCTTAATTTGAACATTTTGCTGGTCTCAAATCTGTAAGCTAATAAATTCCCATTGTTTAAGCCAGTTCATTTCATGGTATTTGATAGAGCACCCTAGGAAACTAAACCAAGCATGACATAAAATATATATATATATGAAATGGTTTATGACTATGTGACATGGGAGGTGTTTTCTCAACATTAAAATCATAGGACAACTAGACAAAGAAACAGAGCCCTTTATATCTGTTGTGAGGCAAGAAATCACTGGAATCACACTCTTGCATATGAGTTACACTCAATAAAAAAGGAATATCAGACATAAAGTAATTGAATAGAATCATTCTCTTTGTGATTTAGTAAGGCAATATTTCTCAAACTGGGGTCTATGGATTTATTCTAGCAGATATACAAGTTCTCTGTCACACAGACACACAATTTTGCAACATGTAATTTTGTGGTTTTATTTCAATGATAATCATTTAAAGGTATAGGGCATAGTCCATAGAAATATGATCAAACCTTTTTATTTTATGTAGATTTTAACAGATACATACTACAAAATATACTTATTAGAAAGATATGATAAACTTTAAAGAATAGAATTTTTAAGATTTTCTCCTATGCTTCAACAGGATGCATGTAATTTGTAGACCACAGATTCACCAGAGGACCAGACTACTATGAGTCTTACGGTGTAGGTCTGACCTGAAAATTGCATATGAAGAATTTCCTCATATGTCAGTATTATCACAGAATTTTAGATCCCTGATTATTGTATAAAATTCAGAAAGCTCAACATTCGAATCGCCTCTGACTTGGATGATTCCTTATTCCATGACAGTTACATTACCTATTTTAAAGTTGCTGTATATTTTACCTATGTTATTATAAATCCTTTGTACTGTTGTGCATTCAGAAGTAGACCAAAGTGCAAGTAAACTTAACCAGAATTCAAGTTATCATTCATTTCAGTCTTCGAGTCCAAACAGACTTTGTCATTTTATCTAACACACCAACTTATGGCTAGTACGACAAGTGATATTAACCTAATTTGAATCTGTCTCTTAAGTGGAATTTGTACAAAGTAGTACTCATTTGATTCTGTAGGTTAATGAAAAAAAAAAGAGAAAGGCTAAATAAATAATAGGCAGGATGATACTAATCAAAGCCCAACAGGGTATGCAAGTGAGAAAGTCACCTTGTCGCAAAAGAAAGTATAAGCCAGTGAACTAAAATGAATCTCTGCACAACAGATAGCACTATATTCACAGTGTTCATGGTACTTACATTGTATGCAACATTTAATTTAAGCAACATCATTATCCATCACATTAAACTAATGTAGTTAATTTTGTTTCTGACCATTAGGTAATTTTATTTCTAAACTATGGGTTGTTTGGGGGTTATAATTAAATGACAACTGCACACATAGTTTATAGATAGTTTAATATTTACATATATTTTTGTAATCTTATAAAATGATTTCAATTATCACTGTGTTCCATAATTTTCTTTAAAAAAGACTTATAAAACAATCAAATGTAAGAAGAACTGATAGAGACATGGCCAATAATATAGTTAATAGTAAAGTGCATTAAAATGATTGTATTAGCTTATACATTTTAAAAGAATAAAGCAATTCCTATAGGCCTCTAAATTAGTTGTAACCATGTAAGGCTAATGGTGATGTTGATAGAGTTAACTTAGTTTCTAAAGATCCTTGATTTGCTTTGGAAGTTCTTTCCAATTTAATTTAAGTTTTTCAACCAGGGAGCAGCTCAAATGATTTGTAGTTTCATAAAGCATTCTGAAAGACCATTTCATTGGCCATAGGAAATAAACTTGAAATCAGATTCCCTCAACCCAGTGATAGAATACCACTTTCACAATGTGCCACACAACTTTTATTAGAAATTGTTGTATCACCATAAAACCAAACTCTTCACTGTATTTCTGGTCATGCACAGTGAATAAATATTTATACTATGATTTAAGTATAGTTTAGAGACTTTCAAGACCGCGACTCTTCACATTAATATGTTTTCCCTTTTTCTAAAGATTAATTGCTCCTCTTTTAACAAATTTAAAATATAGAAAAAGAAACCCTTCATGTCTCTGGGTGTTTAAGGTCAAAGAGATTTCAATTTTGAAGGTTATACTGTAGTAAATCCTAATAACAACAAATCCTGTAAGAAAATGCAAAACCATTTTGGATGATTTTTCTACTTCTTTGCATTTTTGTTCTTTCTATTTCTCTTTCTCATATCCCCGTCCCCCCATACACAAACATACCCACATAATGTTGAAACTGCATTTAGAAACTAAAATTTCAACTTAACAGGAATTGATTTCTTATAGATCAAAAGTTGCAGGCACTATTTATTTCCCTAAAGCCTTAAATAAAGAATATAGAGTTTTCTTACATTTCCATCTTAATATGTCATTACAAATGTTTTAATTGGTTTTAACTTAATAATCCTAAGTTTACTCTTTGTATTTGGCCTTTTTTTTTTTTTTTCACCTTTTCCCTAAACTTGCTTATAAAATCTCTTATAAAAAATAAAATAAATTGGGAAGGAAATGTTCTACAAATAACTAAGAATATAGAATCAAATATAATAAGGGGTCATTTTTGAATTTGTTGTTATTAATAATCATTAAGCCAAATTACATTGACATATTAGTGATTTGGTGAACAATTCACTTAAGCTTGAGAAAAATGTGAAGTCAAAGGCATCAGAAAACAGACAGATATTGCCTTATAGAAGATGATGTGTTGCTTAAAAGAAAGCAAATCAGTATATTCAGTGTATATAGCTGTGTATTGCCAAATGGGGAGTCTGTCAATGTATCAGTTAGTATTTTGTATTTATATATCATCAATTGGGAGGAATAGTCATTTATTGCAATGGCATTATTTATACCAAGAAAAATTTCATAGGCAATAAATTGGCAGTACATAACCATGAGAGGCTTATGCTTTTCAGAGAGCTTGTTTTTCTCTGGAATAAAATGTTCTTGGTTAGCAAATGTACTAATGGACATATAATTGTCCAGCAATTCCAGCCTTTGAGTGGTCATAGACTGGAAGGAAAAGGGGAGATATCAAAACAAAGAATTATTTAAATTGTTCTTGATTATGGATGAGCACAAAAGTCCAATCTGGGCTGAACATTAAGTGATTGAAGGAAGAAGAAGAGGAAGTGGGGAGAGAAGACTAGGAAGGGTATATGAAGGCAGGCGTGAAGGAGGAGGGAGAGGGAACAGGGAAGGAGGAAGAGCAAAAGAATAAGAAAGAAAGAAAACCAGGGATATAGTAATCCACAGGGGACCTGCAGAAAAATGCCAGCCAGAGAGAAAGGGGGCTAAAGGATTTTTTAAAAGTTGAATATACAGTATTTCATTTTAATTGTTATTGTTGTTATGGTGGTGTAATTTAGTACCTTTTGTCACAGAAAAAAAACAAAACAAAAAACAAAGAAAAAAATCACCCAAGTCAGTTATAAACAAGTCAATGTGCTGATATGTGACAATGTGTAAGGGACCAAGGACACTGAGGATAACTGTGCTCCGTTCTATTTCTGTGCTACTCTTTCACTGTGTGGCTTGAAAGAAATCACTCATCATTTTCAGAGTCTCATATTTCTCATCTCTAACATAGGTATAGTTATAATGACCTTAAAATTATTGAGAAGATTAGAGGATATATAAAATGCCTATCACACTGCATGCATGCAAAAATAATCGCCTGTACCATTATTAATAAATAACGGAAGATAAGTGTGAGGTGTATTTCCATGCCTTTCTCATACATTTTTCCCCTTTTTCTTAATTTATAAATATTTGTTTGCAATCTTAGACAAGTATTTTCTTTATAATGTTTTGTTTTGCACCAAAGTATACTTGCTTAAAACTGAAATCTTCTCAGATTGGATTTCCTCTCCAATAACCCTGTTTCTAGTGACAGAATCACTCTCCTCCTTACTTCTTAGTTTCATAACATATACTTGAAGTTATATTTGTGTTTCTCCTCTTTTTCTTCCAGATTCAATTCACTAAGTTCAGCAGATTTGTCCTTCAAATGTTTAAGATTTATTTCTCCTTCCCAGGTCTTAACGTGGCCACGCTGATGTAAGCTCCCATCACCTAAGTAGCACTCCCAGCTTCCCTGCTACAATTCACCCTCTGTATTAAGCGGGATATATTGTCCTGCTTCAACATACCACAACTCTCCTTGAAAACCTCTTCTGGTGAACCCACACTGACTCACCTACGTCTCTGAGAGCAAAAACAAATATAAGCAAAGATACCACTTACTTAGCTGATCTCATCTGTAACTTTTTTTCTTGTTTTTTAGGAGGTCCCAGGGATTGAACCTAGGACCTTGAGCATCGTAAGCAGGCACTCAACCACTGAGCTGCATCTGCTCCCATCATCTGTAACTGTTAATACTTCCTCACAAGAACGTGAAAATCATTCATTGTTACCCTCCTCCCCTATTGAAGTTTCCATAAGAAACCATTTCTCTTCCCTCTATTTTGAATTTTCTTAAATAATTAGTTCAACACTCACTGTCTTCATGAGACTGACCTGACTTTTTACAACATTATTTCCCTGCCTTAAATTTTTTTCAATGGCAATGCAATCACTATTTTATACTTCCATACCATGCTTATTTTGCTTATTACTCTCTTCTCAACCACCCGCAAAATACATGGTGGGTTTCTTTTCTCTCTATTAATGGCACCTAATAACCGAGGCTAAAATCTTAGAATAATTTAAATATGTTTTTTTCCCTCCCATCCCTTAAGATACCACCACCACTACCCTTCATCAAGTAGTAAACAGGCTTTATTGACTTTTACCTCCAGGGTGTCCTCTGTATCCATCCTCTCCTTCTAGTCCCAATGGCACAGGAATAATTCAGACCCTTATTACTACCTGCTTGATTCATTGCCATAATTCCCTAGGCAAGGTCTCTATCTCCAGCCTCAATTCCTCCCATCCCATACTGCATAGCTATTTTTCTAAGACAGCTTTGATTGGTCTACTTCTTGCTTTAAAAACAAAACAAAACAACATAACTTCCATGATTCTTCATTTACTGCAAAATAAAGCCTAAACTCTTCCATCTGTCCTTTGAGACACTATATAAAATAATATCAACATAACTTTCAGTGTCCCTTTCACATTTTCCACTCAAATATAAGATCCAATCCAGCCGCACCAATAGTATATCTTCCAATCAAAGAACTTTGCAGCACAGCCCTTTCAGCCAGCCGGTAATATTCTCTGATTAATGACAATCTCTTAATCATTCAAGGTCTGATTCAAATGGCACATTCTCCATAAAACTTTTCCTGGTCATCCTCATCGGAATTAATTCCCTACTCAGCATTCTTGTAGCTAGAAGTTATCTTTTATTTATATCTCACTTTTGTCACATTTTATAATGCATTGAAATTATTTGCATACCTATGTTACCTCTAGCAGGTTACAGATCTTTTATCTCAAAATTTCTGGAAACTATTCCTGTAGTTTAAACCCCATCGTATAAAAAGGTTCTTTGCAGTAAGAACATCATTAATACATTTTATTGATTGAATTCCACTTCTCCTTTACGTCAGCCATGGCTAAGACGGTTCTGTATAAAGAGTCATTTCTTAAATATTGTTGGACCTCTAGGACCACCAGCTATTGGTGGATTAGTACTGATCAAGCAATTTTGCTATTATGCTTCTGTATGATTACTAACATTTATAAGTGAAAATTAGTATTTGATATGTTTTGGGTTGAATTGTGCCCCCCAAAAAGATATGTTGAAGTCCTAGCCCCCAGTACTTCAGAATGTGACGTTATTTGGAAACAGTGCCATTTCAGATGGAATTAGTTAAGTTAAAATGAGGTCCTACTGGAGTAGGGGCTGGCTCCACTAATATGACTAGTGTCCTTGTAAAGGAGAGCGGGGACATAGACAGACACAGGGAAGAATGCCATTAGACGGCTGAGGCAAAGCTTGAAGAGCTCCAAGAAAAGGAACGCCAAATATTGCCAGTCACCATCGGAAGTCAGAGGAAAGGCACGGAACAGGTTTGTCCCTCCAGACTTGGGAAGAGCATGGGCCTTCCTGGACCTGGATTTAGGACTTTTAGTCCCCAGGATGGTTAACAATGCATTTCTGTTTTTTTAAGCCACACAGTTCATGGTTCTTTGTTACAGCAAAGGTGATTTGTATTTTTATCTTTATTGGGATTAACTTAAAATTAACTTAATCAGTATGTTTTTAAGACTATCAGGACCTTGCATTTTGGATCTATATTTTACTGAACATGTCTTATCTATATTCTAAAAGAAGTGAAGCAGTTTCCAATTGTTATAAAAGTAAGAGTGTACACACATATATACTCATATACACACACATATTTTACACATTCTTGATTAGTTAAAACCATATTAATTTATTTTTAAATGAAAAGTCAAGATTCTATAAAAAATTATAAACCCATATAAAGGAGGGGACAGTTTTGGTTGAGGGGAAGAAAAATATGCCTCAGTTTCCATTTAAAAGTGGTCTTAGTTTGTTAACTAAACAAAAAACAAAAATCAAAATATTCTAATTAAAAATAACCTTTATTCCTTATCTTTGTTTTTCTTTGCATACAGCTCATTCAGACATAAATGAACACATTGAAATATTGCAATCTTTCACTTACTTCAGATCCTGGTATTTGTATTTAGACTAATATTTAATAAGACTCAAATCCCTAATATAGAAGACACACAATGTAAAGCAGCTGTTTTTTAAAAATTCCCTTAACTTCCAACACCGTCATTAAAAAATCAAATTGGGAAATATTGTCAGAGAATGAGTGAACATTTAGAGTTTTGAGAAATTTCCTGAAAAATAATTGAAACAACTCTTAGAATCTTATCTAAAATCTTTCATTAACATGTTTTTTGAGACTCATTAAATTACCTGATGCTTAAAAGAAACACACTTATTTATTCATTGACTACTAAAGTAAAAATATAGCCAACAACAAACCATTAATAGTCATACATATGTAGCATTAGAAAACAGATGAGGAAAAAAAAATACAGTTTTGGAAAGCTTTATGACTTCCCAGTGTTACATGATAGTTACCGAGGAGCCTAGTTATATGGAGACATTTTTGGAACTTCTAAAACAATTTTTATGAATGAAATTAAATACACAACACACACATGCATACATAATATGAGTATTTGCATGATTTATTAAAGGTCTAATGTTCATCATGGATAGAGTTTAATGAATGAAGTCATGACTATTTTGACTATACCTACAGTATGTTAAAAAGTAAAACGGTGTTATAGGAGTTTAGCAAAAGAACCAATGAGGACAGTTAAATTACAAAGGATTTTTAAAACATATTCAGAAAAAACTCAACCTGAAAATACAATGATCAGAGAGAAAAAATCAAGATTAAGAGACAATATTGGGAGGCATTAGAATGTATTTGGTAGGATTTAGACTCTGGAGCCAGACTTCTGTAATTTAAATAATAGTGTGCTTCCTTCTCATTATGTAAACTTGGATGAATTATTTAAGCTTACCACCTCTCTGTTTCCTCTTCTGTAAAATGTGGGGTACTAAAAGTACCTATGGTTTAGATTATTTTATGGATTAAATGAGTTAAAATTTGCAGAACACTAAGAATAATGCTTATGCAGAATAAGTACTATAAGGGTTGTCAAAATTATTTTTTTTTTGCCAATTTGCTTTGCTGTTAAAAATTTTTTTAATACTCATTTCCACTCGTTAATTATGACTTCCTTATTTCATATGTATTTTAGTTAGAGTAGGTAAACCCATAAACCCAGGAAATATGCTAATGCCTTGTTTAAATCATTAAAACATCTGGCAAAAATTTCAAAATTATATTCAATATAAACTAAATATTTCCATTTAGTCCATTAAGGTTATTATTTTGGTTAACTTAATAAAAACATAAATTCAGCCAAAATGCTTGAATGAATAAGTTGAATACATGAATATGGCTTTTTTATTTGCAGCTAGAAATTTTCTTCAGGCTCTACTCCCCCACACATACACACACCAGCAAAGAGCAGTATTCAGATATGAGATTCCTATTAATCTAGCTACTTGTTTCTTACAGGGTGCTCATGATATGATTGCATCACTGTTTTAAGATTCATAAAATATGGAATGTTAGTGATGTTGGACCTTGACTAATGAAGCTAGCAGTCAAATGTTTACGTGTGTATGCACATAGGTATATGTGTGCATACAAGTATATATGTTTTTGAAATCATGAAAGTCCACCAGGAAGTCAACACAGGAAATGGAAAATGATTCCAAATCTATTTCATGTTCTGTTCATGTAAATCACTAACATAATAAAATCAAGGAAGTTTTAATACTATTTAAAATAAAAAGTGTAGAGCTCACAAAGATAATGTTTTCCAAAGATAAATGATACTTTCATCTTTTCATTGCTATCTAGCCACCTAAGTTATTACTGCCACTGATGAATGGGAATGTTTTGTTTTTTTAAATCTCCTTGAGTAATGTTAATGACATTAAATTGTGTTATTACACGAAGTGTTTATTATTGTACTTGCACTTGGATGGCAAGCAACTTCAATAATACCACTGCTAATGACAATGCATTTTATTTGATCATTTTTGTAATAAGTTTATTACTGCAACAAAGCTTTCAAGCTAATCATTATATGACTACTTCTTAAATTTAGATGAGCAAGATAATTCTACTAAGATGAAAATTTCCTCCTATATGCTATTTTCCAATATAGGAAAATTTATTTGTGTTTCTCAGTAAAATGTATTACTTTGCACTGAGTTTTTAAAAGACTTTAAAAGATAGTTTGACTTTGTCCTCATACAGCATTTTTTTTTTTACATTTCAAGACATTGAAATCAAGATGTATTTTTCTATAGCAAAACACAAAGCTCTGAACTGTCTTCTTCAACTTGGAGGTAAATGCAACAATGTTTGAATATAACATTTTCAGAACCTGTTTCAATTTCAAGAATTCTTTCAATTTCTTTTCCTTTCAGTAGTAATGGTACAAAGTGAAATTGCACTCCACAGGAGTTCCAAACTTTTTTAAAGTAGAGCAGTAAGGAATGCTTAGACTTAAATTACATAACCTTAGCAGGTAGTAAAAATTAATTGCCCTTTTTATATAAGCTTTTAATATTAAAAGTTAATTGGTTTCATAGTCAGGGCAGATGTGTAGCTGAGTCTAGGAAAAGATTTCGGGTTGCCCGCCCCCCCCGCCCCCAATTAGATTTCCTGAGGTGAAGAACTAAGCACATATATACTTTCTTATTAATACATAGCACTAAACAGAAATTTATTGACCTTTCTAAGTGTGGTGATGTATAATTGTCTGAAGTGCAACAACTTCAACTTTTCCACACCAACAAACAAATTAAAACAAAGCAAGCAATTGACTTCTTCTTATTACATCAATAAGACGGTAAAATGAGAATTGATCATAACCAAACGAAGAGACCAGAAATTGACTGGGAGAGATATTAACTTAGGCATGGAATGCTCATATAACTTAGTTGCCTTTTGCCTCATTGCTCACATAACACCCTCACACACCTAAACATAACCAAGGTATCTCATTACCGTATTTACTTCATTTATGGAAGAGGTTTCAAGTGTCTAGTTACACATGGCACCCTACTGGACACATTATTTTACAGAGTTAGATTTGGCCTTCCAAAAGCTTGAGAACTAAGAATTAATATATATGTGCGTAGGATAATGACAGCCATAAAACAAAATCAAATCAGTGAACACAATTATTAACTTATTGAATCAAATAATTTTTCCTTATTAAAAAAATCTTCCAAAAATGTTTTTCATATATCATCTCTCTTTCATTCACTTTTTCTAATCCATCACTAACAAGTGTTTCATCCAAGTTTCTTTAAATGGGGTACATTTGCTCAGTGCTTCCACTCTCTATTAGCCACAGAAATTAGTCACAACTATTTCAAATTCTCTAAGGTCTTTAACAAAGAGTCACTAAAGGAAAGAAATTCCATAAAGAAAGACATGGAGAAGTCATAAGAAATCTTAAAAAATTTTAAATAGTTTTCCTGGTACTGACTGGTACTCAGTCTTACTATGTTAACTCTCTCTATAGCTTCAATATAGGATAGAGTTATTCCCACTATCTCATAAATCCTTTTACCAGGTATAGCATCCCTTGCATTTCCTCAACTGTCTCCCTACAACCTTCTCTTACTCCCATATACAAACCTTTCTTTATTGTATGCATCATATGTAGTAAGTGCCAAACACCAGATAGTAATAAATAGTGGCAATTTTGGTACAGAAATGATTCAAATGGAATTAATGTACACCCAGAGTAAATGCTACATGGTTGTCAATCAATGCCTTCTTACTTCTTTCCATAAACCTTGATAAGTCTTTTCTTCATTTGTGCAGTTTGGGGAAAAAGTTCAACAAGATTTATTAGTCATTGCATGTACAAATCTCAGCAGGATCATTCTTATGTCTCAATTTGAAAAAATCTTCTGAAATGAACAGTAATTTACTATTTACTGTATTTTACTATAACTTCATTTTTCACTGTGAAAATATGAAATGATTTTTATTTTAAGAGGTTAAGATTACTTTTTTTTTTTTTTTTAAGATTTTATTTATTTATTCATTTATCCCCCCCTTGCTGCTTGTGCTCGCTGGGTCAGCTAACCACGCCGTGCGGGCGGGTTTTTGCCTTCACCAGGAGGCCCTGGGAACCGAACCCGGGGCCTCCCATATGGTAAACGGGAGCCCTACTGATTGAGCCACAGCCGCTTCCCAAGATTACTTTTTGAGTAGTGGATATAGCTCAGGTGGTTAAGTGCCTCTTTCGCCTATACAAGGGTCCAGGTTCTATCCCCCATACTCCTAAAAACAAAGAAACAAAAGAAAAGAAAAAAAAAACAACTCACATTGGGGAGCAGATGTAGCTCAGTGGTTGAGGTCCTGGGTTCAATCCCTGGTACCTCCCCCCACCAAAAAGAGTTTTTATTAAAGCATCACAAAAGTGTTAATTGCTATTAAATGAACTATTACATAATGTTTTAATTTATGAGAACTTTTTAAACAAAACTTAAATTTACAATACTATAATAGTAAGTGTATGAAGTAAAATTTCATTTGAATGCTCAAATTAGGGTTTTAATATTTGAAACACACAGTTTATAGTTGAAATTTTATGTCACAAATGCAGGGATTAATAGGAAACACATTGCGATGGTCCTCATAGATATGTATTTAATATTGTTTTGGGAAACTGTATGAATTCTGGAGTGTATGTAATAATAGGAATGATGCAGGTTTTTTTCCTAGCAGCAGTATTTCAAATATTTTTCTACAAAAAAAAAATAGTTATTTTTTTTTCTTTCAGCGTAGGTTCCATGCAGCATTTATAAGAGCAAAATTCTTTAAGATAATTAAAAAGTTAGGCAACTCACAAAAAATATATGGTATAAATATTGTAAGTTATATGCTTACTCTTCAAGTTAGTGTTTTTAAATGACTTTTTTGTGGAGATACCAGGGATGGAACCCAGGAACTCGTATATGTGAAATAAACACTCAGCCACTCAACCACTGAGCTACATCTGCTCTGCTTTTAAATGACTTTTAATTAGGCATATTGAAATAAGATTTTCATATATTGCTGTATTATAAAGAATATGTGAAATAGTCCAAAAGTTATGACTTTTCTACTTATATATGAAAAACTAGCTAAGTAATGGGAAAACAATAGTTGGTGTGAAAAAGCCTATGAGACTTTTTATATTTTTCACCTTACAAATGAAGTATTTTGTGTGAAGTGGCTTATTATAGAATATTCAATTGAATAGTTAGAAAATGACAAACGAAATTAAAGTGAGCAAAGAAAATTTTACTAATCATTTATTGATTTTAATTCTCTTTGTAAACTTAACAGAAGAGCAGTGAAATTTACAAATTATAACTGTAATATAGATGATAGATAGATGGATAGATAGATGGAAAGATATAGTGATATATATATATATTTGGAGAAAAGCCAGATTATTCAAGGTTTGAAGAGTTTTTTTCCCAGATGTATATGCTTATATGGATAGACATTCTTAAGAAAGCCAAGATTGTTTGTTTGTTTTTTAATTTTAAGATATATTTATTTTTTGCATTGTTCATTATAAATTTTTAAAAAAGAAAAACAGATGTAGCCGATATGTGGTATGACTCTCATAAAGCATTTTGGATATTGGATATATTTTATAAAGTAGCATTTTTAAGAGTTATATGCAAACAAATAAAAAATACTTGTATTATATCATATTTGTACCACATTCACATTTTAAATCCAAAGCAACAGTGACTGACAAATTGCACCTAGCTTTTTCAAGTATATATCTTTAGAAATATAAAAAAATTTGGGTTTTCATTTTTAAACTTCTATTTTTATGAAAATTATCTATGTATTACTTTTTTGCATACCATGTTCTCATTTCTATTTATTTGTCTTGAATTATAATGCTTTATAGTTGTTTACATGATATTCAACTATCATAATAAATAATCTAAGTGCAACTAAAGATTATTAAAAACATTTAAACATCCTTGATACCTTGACATTAGCAAATGTTAAATAAACAACTGTGAAAGTTTTAATTTGCTATGCAAGTTTCAGGAAATTTTTTTGGAATTTAATATTTAAATAGACACAACACTTTTTATTTAAAAATACATGGTATAAAGAGGCATTGCAAACTCAATATTCATTTGCAAATCAAATTCAATGAATCATAAATGTTTTATTAAACATACCTCTCACATCTTTAAAATAAACAATTGGAAGAAGTTCTCATTTAAATAGTAACATCTTTTTGATGAGCAAAGTTGTTATTTAAGTTTGTTTATTAATATGAGGGGAGAAATCACCTAATGGGGGCATCTTTCAGATTCCATCATATGGGCCTGTATTACAAGGTAAAATAAGGACTATCATCTCAGTTTAAACAAACTCCATTCAAATTACTGCATTTCATAAAAAGTAACATTCCATTAATTAAAATGTGAATCTTAGCACCAATGAAATATGGTAATCAAATTATTCAAAAATATCAATAGACTCTTTTTTTCTTGGACTTTCTATTATCAGGTAATATTAGTTAATTTTTACTAAGTGTCAGACAGTTGCTAAGCCTTACTTATAGTCTAACTCCTTTAATCTTCTCAACAATGTGTTGCATATATGTTATTATCAGACCTCACTCTTCAAATGAAGTAACTGAGGCACATACGATTAACTTGCACAAGATTATATTTAATAAGAAACAGAGTCAAAATTCAGTCCTTTGTAGACTTTTGTCCAAACTAATGCTTTCCTTCATTATTTTATACTACTGAAGACAATGTTTTTTTCCCCTTCAAATCAAGTTTCCAGTAAAACACATGCCCATATCTAGAAAACAAACAAATTATATTCATACTAGATTTGTTTGAAACAGAATTTCAAGATTAGAATGGAATATTTTCCCATAATTTAGCTTCTATGCTAAGGAAAAAAACTCTGTTTCTCTGTTGTATAAATAGAAAGGTAGATATCTATTTTGCAAAGAGGCTTTCTGAACTGGAGAATTGTCATTCATTGATTCTTGAAGAGTCTTCACTTTTATTACTTTAAATATTGCTTTTCTGTTATCTTCTAGATATCTGGTTAGATTCACTAGTAAGAAAACTAAAATTAGCAGACTGTATTAAAAAGCATCAAGAATATAAATCTATATATTTTTTATAAGAGAAACAACTAAGTCTATAGGACACAGAAGTTGAAAATAAACTAATGCAAAATGATTTAGCATACAAAAACTAATCCAGGAAAGTTAGTAGAACCGTAATGATATTAAACAAAAGCAACCCTTAGACAAAAAGGCATTGCAGATATAAGTTACTTCATAATGGTAATGATAATGGTTTAATTCATTAAGAAGATATAGTAATCCTAAATTTCTAAAACCCACAAAACAGAATTTCATACTACAAATCAAAAACTGAAAAAAAAATACTGGGAAATTTGTTATTGTCATTGGAGACTTTGACATAATTCTCACACACCAAATAGATAAAAACTTAACAGATGAACAGGCAAAATTTAGAAAGGATACAAAGTCTTTAAGAAACACAATCAACAATCCTGTTAACAAAGATTATGATGAAATCTCTGAACCCAATAACTGAAGAAAATATATGCTTTTCACCTAGCACACGATGAGTAAGGTGAAAGAAAATTAGCACTATAGTGCTCCACAATGAAACTCTCAATAAATTAGGAAAAAATGAATATGCAGGCCATGTTGAATTAGAAATCAGTTTTAAAGGATAATTAAAACATTTTGTACAGAAGGAAAATTTAAGAATATAGCCATGATTGATTCATGGGTCAAAGAGCAAATCATAAAAATTAGACAATACTTATAACTGAAAGATAAGAACTATACAACTATATAAAAATGTGCAAGATTAGTTAAAATTGTAACCTTAAAATCCATCACCCTAAATGCTTACATTAGATTAGAAAAAAAGGGTTGAAACTTAATAAGTTAATCACCCATTGTTAAGAAGACAGGTAAAGAACAGCAGAATAAAATAAAAATCAATAAAACCCAAAAGAATGTACAAAGATAAAACAAGCATACAAAAAAAAAAAAAAAAAAAAAAGACACAGTAGAGAGTATAAAGAAAGGTAAAAATATATCCAATGCTTGTCAGGCAGATCAAAGAAACTGGAAGGAAAAAACACAATTGAAGAACATTAAGAGCAAACTGCTGAAGATATTTAAAATATAATAAAGAAAGATTGTGAACATCTTTAAAGTAGACATTTGGAAGCAAATGAATGAAAAAATTCCTTTAAAATATAAATAATAAACATAACTATTGAGCTTTTGTTCAACCAAGATGGTGGTATAAGATGCTCCAGGGAAAGAGTTCCCCAAAGATTCTTTGGATGACTAACAAAAACTGGCAGAGTCATCTTCTTCAAAATTCTGGAAAATAATTAAAACCTGTCAGTAATTGGGTGAGTACCAAACAAGAAAATGCAACTTTAAAACAGTAGGAGAAGCTCCTAGAGCACTTGCTGGTCCTTCCCAAAACACTTACATGACATACTCTAGGTCCCTGACCCTGCTCCAGGGGAGCAGAGTAACCCCTATGTGTGTATAGAGGAACAACCTGAATGACTGAATCAAGAAATTCATCTGTGTACATCCTCCCAGAACTTGCCCTGCAGGCAGAAGCAGCTTGCTGACATCTAGAACAATGGAAGAAACAATTAAGTAAAGCAACCTGGAACAAAGAATTACTGGCTTTAAGTAAATCATACAAAAGAGCACCCAGGAGGAGAAACAAAGACTATTAAAAAAAAGTAGAAAGGGCATTTGAATTCTTATAAATAAGGGAATTTATAAGGCCACAGGCAAGTTTGTTTTTGTTAGTTCCTGGCACTGTTGAAATCTCTGTTATATACTATCTGCATACAAACTTAAGGAAGAGAGAGCTCTGGGACAAAGTCCCAGAGTTAATACTTTAAAATATTAAAAGTTACACTGTACAACAAAAGATTACAAGGAAAACAAATAAAGAGGAAATGATGACCCTTTCAAAGGAACAAGATAAAAACCCTTAGAAACCATCAGCAAAAACTAGACTTTGGACAAAATGGACAAAGACATTAAAAAAAAAATCCTCAATGTGCTAAAGGATTTAAAGGAAAAAAACAATAACAACAGTGAAGATCTAAAGGACATTAGGAAAATGTGAATGAAAAACATGATAATCTCAATAAAGAGATTGAAAATTTTAAAAGAACCGAACAAAAATAATGGAATTGAAGACCATGATTACTGAAATGAAAAATTCCCTAGCAAGTTTCAACAGCAGTTTGGAGCTGGCAGAAGAAAGAATCAGTGATCTCGAAGACAAAACAATCAAAATGATTTAGGCTGCAGAGCAGAAAGAAACAGAAATTTAAAAAAGTGAACAGGGCCTAAGAGACTCATAGGACACCATCAAGTGTGCCAATATATACTTTATGGTATTACCAGAAGGAGAAGAGACAAAGGACAGAAGGAATATTCAAAGAAATAATGCAGAAAACTTTCCAAATTTAATTAAAATCATGACTATGCACATTCAAGAAGCCACAGGAACCCCAAACAGGATAAATCTGAAGAGAATCATGTCCAGACACATAGTAGGCAAACTGTCAAATGCCAAATAAAGTACAGAGCTGTGAAAGTTGAGAGAAAAAAAGGAATGTGTACATACAATGGAGTTCCAATAACATTGAGGTTATTTCTCATTAGAAACCAGGAAAGCAAAAAGGCAGGGAGCTGAAATATTTAAAGTGCTGAAAGAAAACAATTGTCAAACAAGAATTTTATATTAGGCAAGACTGTGTTTCAAAAATGAGGGAAAGGGAAGTCACTGTGGCTCAAACAATTGAGCTCCTGTTTACCATATGGGGACCTGGGTTCAATTCCCAGGACCTTCTGGTAAAAAAAAGAAAAAAGGTGTCCCAGACCTGAATGGAACAGAGAGGCTCAGTCCCCAGCATGGTGAAGTGATGCACCAAAAAGATGGTCATGCAACTAAATAGAAAAGAAAAATGAGGGAAAGATTAACATACTCTCAGATAAACAATACCTGAGGCAGTTAATCACCACTAGACTTGCTTATGAGCAATGATAAAGAGAGTTCTTCAGAAAGAAAGGAAGGAATATCAGACAGTGGAAAGAAGAGGCATAAAGAAATAAAAATCTCTGGTAAAGGCAACCATATATGTAATTATAAATGCTAGTCTTATTGCACTGTATTTTTAAATATGTAATTCCTCTTTTTCTTCTTACAGGTTCTAAAATGTAAATTCATAAAATGTATTGATAAATCTATGGTTTGGGACACATATATAAAGCCATAATTTCTAACCAGTAAAACATAAAGATGGGGAATGGAGGGGTATAGGATCAAAGTTAGTGAACACTACTGAAGTTTGTGTAGCAGTTTGACACTGTTTATGAATTCTAAAAGTAGATATTGGATTTTGTTTGTAAACTGGTCTGTTCTTATGGGTGTATTAGATGGTATTAAATTCAGAGGTTTTACTTCTACTTGATTAAATAATGATTAAGGTTTTAATTGGGCCACATCAGTAAGACATTGAGTCCCCGCCCCCTTAGTGGGTGGGGAATCTCAGAGAAAATGGCAATATCAGAGGAGGCAGTTGGAGTTTTAATGCTGGAGCCCCAGAAAGCAAACACACAGGAGATTAACACAGAGGAATAGAGACGGCTCCATAGACACAGCAGAGGCTCTGGGAAGAGAGAGAGCCTAATAGTCCATAGCTGACTTTGTGGAGAGAACAGAGAAGCTGAGCCTGGAGAGAAATGAGCCCAGGGAGAGAGACGAGACTTATCCCAGCCTACAGCTGATATCAGAAGAAGCTGGGACCATGGAGCCTTAGGAGGGAAGAGGAAGACTAAACCCTTACAGATGTTGCCCGCCATCTTGCTCCAACATGTGGCAACAGACTTTGGTGAGGGAAGTAATTTATGCTTATGGCCTTGTGACTGTAAACTTCTACCCCAAATAAATACCCTTCTAAAACCCAACAGATTTCTGGTACTTTTCATTAGTATTCCTTTGGCTGACTAATACAGTTGGTAATAAATCAAATATGTTTGTTATAAATTTATACTTATGATATTGAATTTAAGCCCCGTGGTAACTACAAAGAGTATATGTATATATGGAAATGAGAAGTTACTCAAGATGGAACACTACAAAAAAATCAAATAAATATGAAAGTAGGCACTAATGGAAGAATCTAGGGACAAAAAAATATCATATAAGTAGATTAAAATCTCTAGTCAGAAGGCAGAGATTGGCAGAATGGATTAAAAAAAAAAAAAGAAAAAACAGAACCCAACTATATGCTGTTTACAAGAGACTCACCTTAAATTCAGAGATACAAATAGCTTGAAAGTAAAAGGATGGAAAATATATACCACGCAAATTTAACCAAAAGAGACCTGAAGTAACTATGCTAATATAAGTTAAACTACACTAAGTCAAAAATTTTTGGAGGGAAAAATATTACTATATACTTATAAAGAGGTCAATTCAATAAGAAGACACAGAAATTATAAATACACATGTACTTAATGGCAGAGCTCCCCAAAATATATGAAGCAAATATTCACAGATTTGAAGAGAGAAATAGATGTTTCTACATTAGTAGTAGGAAGCTTCAATATGCCACTTTCAATAATGAATAGAACATTTAGACAGAAGATCAATAAGGAAATACAAGATTTAAATTACACTAAAAACTAATTAGACCTAACAGATATATGCAGAATGCTTCAACCAAATATAGCAGAATACATATTCTTCTATAGTGTACATGGATCATGGATAATACTTTAAGGATAGACCATATGTTAGGTCACCAAAATGTCTCAATAAATTCAAAATATCTTCTCCAATCACCATGGAATGAAGCTAGAAATCAATAACTGAGGGAGAACTAGAAAATTCACAAATATATGGATATTAAACAGTGCATTCTTCAAGAACCAAAGGGTCAATGGAAAGGATTACAAAGGAAATAAGGATATATCTTGAGGTGATGAAAATGCAAACACAACATACCAAATTTATGGGATGCAGCAAAGTCAGCGCCAAGAGGGAACTTTTAACTATAAATACTTACATTAAAAAAAAAAGTTCTCAAATCAGAGTTCTAGCCTCACAACTAGGGGATCTTGAAAAAGAAACAGAAACTAAACAAAAAGTGAGCAAAAGGAAGAAAATAACAATAATTTGAGTGGAAATCAATGAAATAGAGAATTACAAAAACAATGGAGAAACTCAGTGAAATCAAAAATTATTTTTTGACAAGATCAATAAGATCAATCAAACTGTAGCTAGACTAAGAAAAAAAACTGAAAGAGGACAAAATAACTGAAATCAGAAATGAAAGAGGAGACATTCCACTAACCCCACAGAAATAAAATGGAGTATAAAAAGATGCTATGAACAATTGTGCACCAACAAATTAGATAACATAGGACAAATTCTGAGAACACAAAAATGATCTCCATTGACTCTAGAAGAAATAGAAGATCTCAACAGACCAATTGCAATTAAAGAGACTGAAACAATAATCAAACATCTACCAACAAAGGATCAAATGGCTTCAATGGAGAATTTTACCAAACAGTCCAAGAAGTATAAACACCAATTCTGCTCACACTCTTCCAACGTCTTGAAGAGGAAAGAACACTCTTTAACTCATTCTACAAAGCCAACATCCCCCCAAATAAAACTAGATAATGATAAGGTAAGAAAAGAAAATTACAGACCAATATCCCTCTTGAATATAGATGCAAAAATTCTAAAACAAAATACTAGCACATAGAATCTAACAGATCATTAAAATAGTTATACACCATGATCAAATAAAATTTACCTTAGGTATGCAAGGGTGATTCAACATAAGGAAATCAATAAATGTATTACACCATGTTACAATAATGAAGGAAAAAATAAACACATGATAACCTCAATTGGCACCGAAAAGCATTTGACAAATTCTAGCACCTCTTCTTTATAAAAACACTCAGAAAAACTAGGAATAGAAAACCCTTAGCTAATATCATACTCACTGCTTAAATACTAAAAGCTTTTTTTCTAAGATCAGGAGCTTGATAAAGTTGCCCACTGTCACACCACTCATTCAATATTATACTGAAAGTTCTAGCCAGAACAATTAGTCAACAAAAAGAAATAGAAGGCATCTAAATTGGAAAGGCATAAGTAAAATTTTACCCATTTGCAGATGACATGATCCTATTTATAGAAAATCATGGAAAAAACACAACAAATCTACTAGAGCTAATCAATGAATTTAACAATGTGGTGGAGTACAAGAAACATGTAAATATCAGTAGTGTTTCTAAACACCAGTATTAAATTATCTGAACGGAAATCAAGAAAACATTCCATATACAATAGAAACTAAAAGAATCAAATATCTGGGAATAAATTTAAACCAAGGACATAAAGAACATATATATCCAGTATATATAAAGAAATCTTTCAACTCAACAACAAAAAAGACAACCCAATTTTAAAAAAGGGCAAAGGATTTGAATAGACATTTCTCCAAAGAAGATATACAAATGGCCAAAAGGCTCATGAAAAGATATACAACATCACTAGCCATTGGGGAAATCTAATCAAAACTACAATGAGATGCCATTTTACATCTACTAGAATGGCTATTATTTTTTAAAAAAAAGAAAATTAGAAGTGATGAAAAGGATATGAAAAAGTAGGAATACTCATTCATTATTGGTGGGAATATGCAATGGTGCTGCTGCTGTGTAGGATAGTTTGGCAGTTCCTCAGAAACCTAAATATAGAATTATCATGTGACCTGGAAATCCTATTTCCAGGTATATACCTGTGGTGGTTTGAAGCTGTATGTACCCTCTAAACACACGTTCTTAAATCTAATCCATACTTGTGGGTGTGAACCCATTGAAAGTAGGACCTTTTGAAGAGAGTATTTCTCTTAAGAAGTGTGTGACCCAGCTCAATCAGAATGGGTCTTAATCCTATTATTGGAGTCCTTTATAAACAAAATAAAATTCAGATAAAGAGAAAGGGAGAGAGAGAAAGCCACAGGAAGCAAGAAGCTGAACTTCGATGGAACCCAGAAGAGAAGGTAGATACAAGGGGATGCCACCATGTGCCTTGCCATATGCCTTGCCATGTGACAAGCTAGGGACCAAAAGATCACCAGCACCACAGCCTTCAGGAAGAAGATACCTTGATTCGGAATCTTTCCTAGCCTCAAACTGTGAGCCAATAAATTCCCAATGTTTAACCCAACTCATTTCATGGTATTTGCTTGAGGAGTCTAGGAAACCAAAACAATACCCCAAAAATTGAAAGCAGGGACTTGAACAGATATTTTCACACGTTTGTTCATAACAGTGTTATTCACAATTGCTAAAAGATGGAAGCAACCCAAGTGCCCATCAAACAATGAATGGATTAACAAACTGTGGTATATACACACAAAGGAAAATTATTCATCTGTAAAAAGGAATGAAGTTCTGACACATGCAACAACATGGATGAAACTTGAAGACATCCTATTGAGTGAAATAAGCCAGATACAAAAAGGACAAATATTCTATAATCTCACTGATATGAAATGATTAGAATAAGCAAATTCATAAAGTCAGAAACTAGTATATAGGTTATTAGGGGCTGCGCTGGGTGTAGGGAATGGGGAGTTAATGTTTGCATTTTGCTGGGTTTCTATTTGGGATGATGGAAATGTTTTGGTAATGGATGGTGATGAGGGTAGGGCAATATTGTGAATGAAATTAACAGCCTTGAAATATCTATTTGAATGTGATTAAAAGGGGTAATTTGGGGTTGTTGTTTTTTTTTTATTACTAGAATAAAACTTAAAAAAAGAAAATATGGAGGACTGTACAATATAATCAGTGAACAGTAAGATGAACCATGATCTATAGTTAATAGTACAATTATCAAAAATGTTATTTCATCAATTGCAACAAATGTATCACACTAATGTAAGATGTTAACAATAAGGAAGATTGTGCATGGAAAGAGGGGTATATGGGTACCTCTGTATTTTCTGCATGGTTTTATCTAAGCCTACAATTCACCAAAAACAAAAGGAAAAAAGTAGTAAAAAAAAGAGTAAATCATGAAGAAATTTTTAAAAGAATGCATAGCCTATAATCATTTAAAAAGTGGTGTTTTTAAATCATCCCACAATGAAATTTTCAGACTCAGACCATTTTAGTGAACATTTAAAAAACAGATAAAGCCAGTATTATATACAAACACTTAGAGATGATAAAGCATATATTCAAAAATTACCCACAAATGTTGGTAATTGATACATTTTGTTTCTATAAAAATTAAACATTTCTGTGAATGAAGTAACACCATTAAACAAGTGAAAAGGTAAGGAATATATTGGGACAAGATATTTGCAAAACATTCTGTTTTAGTTTCCTAGCTGCTAAAACAAATATACAGTTGGTTTGTCTAATAACAGAAATTATTGGCTTAATGTTTCAGAAGCTAGAAGGTTTACTTCCTCACAAGATCAGTATCCTCTGGTGGCCAGCAATCTTGAGGGTTCCTTGACTTTTCTATCACATGACAGTGCACATGGTGGCATCTTCTTTCTCTTCTGGGCCCCATTGATATACTGCCTCTGGCTGCTCCCTAGGGCTTTTCCTTCTGTGTCTAGGTTCCTTCCTCATAAGAAATTCAGCAATATTGGATTAAGACTCATCCTCATTCAGTTTGGGCACATCTAAAATAACAACATCCTCAAAGGATATATTTACAAATGGATTCACTCAGAGGACCAGGTTTTGGGACCTGAACATGAGTTATATGGTGATTTAACCCCCAACATTTATCATCAACAAGGGATTAACATCCAGACTATATAAACATTTCTAAAAATCAAAATAAAGTATAAATAATTCAAAGTGAATATGAGAACAAACTATACAGGCATTGTAAAATATATGAAAAAGGAAGAGCCATTAAACACAAGGAATTTTAACCTCATACATAATCAGGAAAATGTATATATGAACCAAGATATACCACTTTACATACACCAAATAACCAAAATTGAAGTTGACAGTGCCAAGATTGGAGAAGATAAATACTGAAAAGAAAATGAATAGACTGACATAGAGCTATAAGCATCAATGTGGATGAATCTCAGGAATAAAAGTAAGGGAAAAAGCAATTCGCAAAAATATTTATGGTAGGAATCTATTCATATAAATTTCAAATGAAAAAATTCTAAAACAATGGACAATTTGTTGTTTAGGAATGCTTTCATATGTGATACAAGTATCAGGAAAATGAAGGGAATGATATATTCAAAATTTAGGATGCTGGTTGCCTCTTGAGTTGAAAAAGGAGTATGTGATAGAAAGGCAGTGGTGATATTCTATTTTCTAAATTAAGTGTAGTGTACAAGATTACTCATATTATTATAATATTTAAATTGTAGGTATTCATTGTATATACTCTTTAGAATGTATGCAATGTTTCAAAATTATAATATTAAAAAGACACAACAGGAATATTTGACTTATTTGATAAAAATATTTTGGTCGGGGGGGAATCATCAACCCATCTAGTCATAGAGTAGACATGAATAATTACAATTTGAATGAAAATAAAATGCAATGTTCACGATCACTTTAATATTTAACCTATTTTCTCTGTAGTAATTAATTTTTTCTCACTATTATAAAACCAAGATGCTTTATTCCATCATAATTTATTTCCAAACATAGTTGTATATTTCTACAGGGAGTTAAAAAAAAAGGAGAAAAATTTTTTGTGTTTTATTTTTCTCTTTAGTCATTCTTTATCAATGAAATCATTTTATGATATCTTTTGAAGATTATCATGACAAAACATGATGGCTTTACCTGAAGAGGCCCATTATAATCTGAGTTGATTAATTGGCTAATTAATTAATCACTGTTTAATTATCACAGATAATGAAAAATATAAAAATCTAATAAAAAACTTTCCCCATGGATATCCCACTGCTTTAAAGGCATTAGCCATGAGATTCAAGAACTCTTTAATAAGGGGTTGCTTTTCCACCATGAAGTGCCAGTTGTAATACAGTCAAAATGGTTACCTTGCTGAGACTTTGCCATGTTGACTGCTCTATCAAGATATTTTCTAATATTTTCTATTTTCCATGGAGGTACTTGTTCCAATTCAAGCAACAAAATGGATCTCATGGACTTTAATTGTGCTCTTCCCCTGGTGTATCAAGAGATTGCTCTCCACTCAGTAATTATCCTATACTGTAAACTAAACAAAATGAGCACTAATATTAATGTTATATCCCATTCTATGTAGCCTGCTTTGAGTGCAAATGAATGCAGGAAATTGTCAATTATTAAATAAAAAGCCAATTTGCATATAAAAAGCTTTAAAATTATTTTGAGCAGAAAATCCTCAGTTGGTCACATGTCTTATTTTAAAATATGCTTTTTAAAGAAGTAATAATTGTTGGATACACAAGAAACAATTTAAATGAAAACATGTCTCTAAAACCCTCATTTCTAACAAAAAGTAGACATTCTCACAATGAACACTATCATCAAGAAATTAAACACATAAAAGCTAAATAAAATTATCTCAGTAGAACTTAATTTCTGGGCAAAACAAAGTGAAGCTTTAGTTCCTTGTTCTTTTAAGCCTTAGCCCCTACACATTGTCCCAAATTTCAGGGAAATTCATGACAGACTGTCAGTTGGTACATTTCACAACCATCTTAGGAGGGATGATATTGAAATTCTTGTTCTACAAAGGATCATAATTAAGAAGGAAAAAGGAATTCAAAATGCTAAATTCCAGATGAATGTACATTCTCTGTTTTATGAACTCTATTTTGATTTCAGCTAGGCATTCCTTTAATTTTATTTCTTTGAGTAATGCCAGCATTCACTGAGCTTTCATGCTTTCTCCCAAATAACTAATGGGAGACATGAAAGAGGCTGTCAGATGGCTACAGTCTTGGTCCATGAAATAATTTGCCTCTGTATGAAAATAATTTACCTGTGAACTTGGGTTTATTATTGCATATCACAAATTCTGCATTCAACCCATTTTCCATTTTTGATTCATGTCCTGTTGGTGATCACCGCAAAAATTAAAGCATTAGACTTGACGCTGCCTAAGTTTACACTGGGTTCCATCTATCTACACACTAACCTTTCGTTTTCAGCTCTTATTTCAATAGAGACTCTCTTCTGTCTGAATATTGATTATTTAAAATAATCATTTATATTAATTTTCCAAATGTAACAAATTTGTGTCAGTTATAATTAGTATATAAAAAGTAAAAAAAAAAAAGGAAAAACTAATCTTTTCAATTACCAGATGTTGCCTCTCATCTTCTGTATAGCTCTTCATAGCACCAACATTTTGCAATTTTCTTAGGCCACAACCTTAGGAATAATGAGATTCTTTTCTCTTTTTCCTCCAACCCTTGTTCAAATTAGTAAACAAGTTTTCAATATTTTTGTCTATGATAGATTTTTTTTCTTTCCTGTTCATAAAAACCTGGCCACTGTTTAATGTAGTAATTCTACAGAAGTTTTGAACTGGGATTTTCTTTAGATATTTACTAATAGAATGAACTTTTTAAAATATTTTCATATTATCATTTCCTTATTTGTAAAGGAGCAGAGGCTTTCAAATGCCTATTGGAACTAGCCAAAACTCATACCCATATATTTCAAAACCCTTTATTAATTAGTTCCATTATATCCATTGGCATTTTGTGACTTATCCAAATTATCATCTCTATTTCAGTCATTTAAGTTACACAGTTTATTACTTTTGAACTTTTATATTTGAGCATATGGTTTTCATTGCAGGAAATATGTAGTCAAAATAAATGCATGAAAACCATCAGGTTCAGACATTGCCAAATTGCCTATATCTGAATCAAGCTTTAACACCAGCCTAGGCTTAAAATCACCATGTGGAAAAAAATCCAAGCCAACCAATGTTCTAGATACTGATTTTGGAGTCCAGATTTACAATAGAGATTTGTTTTCTTATCTTCATTCCATACCAAAATACATATCATTCTTTTGAGATAAGGCTCAAAACTATTTTCAAATTGTTCTTTCCTATGCTAGTAAATCAAGCCTTCTGTAACTAATTAGTTCTGCACTCACCAAGCAGTTAAAAGACAGTATAATAATTATCAATTAAATATTTTTATAATCATGTCTAAGGTTGCTTGTCACATACTTTGTGATATATTAAAATACATAAGAAAAACTATGTCTTCACCTAGTTTTGACACTGACTTAAAAACCTGAAGATGCTAAATGAGGGTTAAGGACAGTGACTAATCAAGGACTTAGGTCTTCGATTGAAATAACTGCCTGCTGGAGTCAGTGGGACATGTGACACCATCTCATAAAAAGTAGGACTTGAGACCCGTTTTGAAACATTGGTTGATTCAGGAAAAGAGTTTTGTTCAAGACATACAAACTTAAAAAGATGTCATGGGAGAAATGAGCAAGTCATATTTGATAAATAGTCAGCTAGCCTAACAGAAATAGACAATGTGTACTGATGTGTAGTAAGTTTAGATGTTAAAGGGTAAATTTGAGCTGGATCACATAGGACCTTGAAATAAGTTTAGATTTGTTAGGTATATTATATCATATATTCTACTATTACATGTGCAGTGAATAAATGGATGCATTTCCTCAAAGACATCTAAAAATGTTAATAATAATATTTTGCTGCCAATGGAGAGAATACTGATAGGTCATAGAATTAATTGAAGTATCAACATTATTAGTAGCATCAATAATAAGCCCAATTTCATTGCTAAGTATAATCTCATATTGACCATGTTCATGTTTTTCAAATTTTTCACTGGAAAATTTCATTTATTCTGTTTCAGGACAACTGTGAAAAAAAAAAGGACACAGTATCTTAATTCAACCAAATGTCTAGGCCTACAGTAAGATTTTTTTTCATTCAATAAATTTGAGGCAAAACAAAAATTCCATACCAGGACAAGGCATTATCCATAGAAATAAGCATAGAGGATCACAAGAAGACATTTTAAAAACAAAATTTTAATGATCAAGATTTCCATTTATTTTTTAGCTTCCTCTAACTGCATTATTGCTCAACTGGTATGATTTTTAGAATGAACATTACAAAGTGATTGTGTAATTAAGGGCATTTTGAAAATAGGAGCTGCTTTCAGAACCATGAGAGAATAAGTTCAAGTGTATAGAATATCATCCTAATTAACCTGAAGTTATCTTGCTAAAAAAATTTTAGATAAAGTTTGAGATGTTCAGAAAGAAATTTGTAATTGCCTTGAGGACTGCAGGAAAAGTCACAGTCTGGCCCTGACAATGTAGCTTATCTCCTGCCTCTTTTCTTTTGAGCTATGATGTTTCAGTATGTTTCCATTTAACAACCCAGGGGAGATATTAGGTATAATGAAAAGTCCCAACCATATCTTGAACCTGGAAACTGGGAACAGATGCTTATCCAAACAATGACTCTCAGTGGGTGGAAAAATACCCAACACAAATAGCACAGTGTGATATGCGGAGCTGCCGTCCACTGACTCTGACCCAAGATTCCATACTGACCAGTCTCCTGGGGAGGTGTCCTCCCCAGGAAACCTACCATGATGGAATCTCTTTCCCTGTTCTTTTGGGCCTTTTGTACTGTGTAAGTAATAAAGCAGTCATTTTCTGAAAGTTTCTGTTGTGCCTGAGTCGGTTCCCTTGAGGCACTGTGTAGCAACTCACTCTACAAGGACCACAGAAATATTTTCCCAGGCCAAAACATGAACACATTTTCTGACTTCATTGATAGCTAATGTTTCATACATAATCTATCAAAATACAATTAGTTTCTAGAGGCTTGTATACATGAATAATCTTTCTCTCATATCCTGAGTTTTTAGATACATGATGAAATTTTTTTAAAAATATGGTGATAGTTATTGAAACTCTCTGAACATAGTTTTGCCCTCCTTTGAAGTAAACCTATTTATTTCTAGGTTAGTGACCTTGGTAGTGAGAGGGAATGATAAGATAAAGCATGCAGGACTCTACAGAGAAAGTTGATATGTGGTACCTTGGTGAAGTCAGAACCATGAAGTAGAAAGAATATGGGCTTTCAAGTTGTTAGAAAAATTCATATTCTTTTCACTACATCATAGTGCTGTGCTTTAAAATGGCTTATTTTTAATAGTATAACAGAAGATATTTATCTTGTAGGTAGGTATGTGAGCGTAAATGAAAATAGGTAACTATTTCTTGCCAAGAGAGTGAGGTAGTGCTTTAGATAAGTCTATGTTTGAATGTGTTGCTTTATGCTCACAGCTCTCCCAGTCTAATTCTGAGAGCAGGCCAGGGAGAGAAGCCAGTCATTCACATAACCAAGAATTTTCAACCACAATGCTCCTATTTTCTGCAATTTGTAACTCTCCCTTTACTACAGAATAACACAGAAAAATTCCAGGGCCTATGTAATTCCCTCGCTCTAAAAAATTTGGGGAGAGTTTGAAGGAGGGTGGATTTCTCCTCATCTACTAGTATGTGATTAAGTGCCAAACACCAGAAAAGGAATGTGAGGAGGAAGATCATGAACTATCCAAAACTTTTCTACATCTAATTTAAAATTATTTCCTATATACCATATTTATCCAATAAAAGTCAAATAAAAAATGAAATGCAAAAGACCAGAACTATGTTTTTATATGAGAAGACAATATTTTCTATATCTATAAGGAGCCCAAGAGACTGATGTCTCTATTCCAATAGCATTTCTGATATTCTTTCTTTAGTTGTTCTGAGGGAGTAACAACATCAAAAAACAGGAGTAAGAGTGTGTTCTTCAAAGCGACAGTTAATATATATATATGTGCATATGTATGTATATACACATTAATATATATACATATATACATATGCACATTTACACACACCAATACACATTTATATACACACACACCTTTTCTTATTCTCTTTCTACGTGGAACATTGTTCCAGCCTTTATTAAATTTTGTTTTTCTGTTATTCTATTTGGGTTAAACCAATTAATAAATTACCAGTGACCATTAAATGTTTTATGAGTAGTGATGAGTAGCTATCTATTTTTCTACTGAGAATATGTGAAATAGCTGGATTTGAGCTCAGAAATTTGGTTTAAAATTATAAAAAATTATTTCATACAATATGTTACATACATACAATATGTTAGACTGAAATGTGGAAACCCCATCAATTCAGGCTAGAAACCAACCAGTAAGAGAGTCCTTAGAAGCACATGACCTATTCTTAAGGTTTTAATTTTAAAATTAAAATAAATTTAGCATTTTCATTAATTAAAAGAATTAATTGACATAAACAAAAGGAAAAAAAGAGAAAAAGCTAGAGAGAACTTGACAGGGATAACTTAATCACTAAATCCCTTTATGACAGTTTCCCAAATAAAATATTTGCATCACACTCAAGCAGTGCTGCCTACAGTGGTTCATTAAACAGAATTCACTGTCCACAGGTATTTGAAGGCTTTTAATAAGTGAAAGTATGTCGCTAGGTTTAATCATGTGTTATTTCAGGGGTCAAATGGTCTTAAGGTAGGGAAAACAAAGTTGGTATTTTGAGGTAGTACACAGGCTTTATCTTTGGAGAATAAAAAGCCTAATAATAGAAATTCAAAAAGGATGACATTATCTTAACAATCTCTAGTTCCTTTGTAATTCTAAGTTGTTTCATATTATTTTTATTTATATGCTTGCTAAATTATTTATTCACAGAATGAATTAGTTATAGATAGAACAGGATAGGCACAAGTCAAAGAGCATGTGAGAATGTCAAATGAAGATGAGGAAAGAGAGAATCATTTTCCGAGTTACATACTTAACTAGTGTTTCACATTTTTTACTTTTTCTCTCTGTAATAGCAATTGCAAGATGAACTTGTTATACAGTCAATTCCATTATAACCTAGAATATCATATCAAAATAATATGACAAATGGGTAAGAGATATTTATAGAAGTCTCTTGAGGTCAAGTCCAATACCACATTACTTCTAAAACTACTTTTTGTTATTATCAATATTTACAAGTGTATGAACATTTCATATAAGCAAATGCTATGCATATTTGAGTTATGGAAAGTCTTGGGATTCTTTTCCATCTTGAAGTTCGACCACCATTGTCAAACCCAAGTAGGGCAGGGGAAACAGCTCAGGGGAAGTGTTCTGTGACTGTTTAAGTCTCACTGCAACACCTGTGGTGTGTGCTAGAATAGGGAGGTTGTTCTAGGTGGTTCTTGCTGGACTAGGAAAGGCCTATGAAGAGGCAAAGTGACTAAGTCAGATATTCTTTAGGACGTTTTAGCTCTTCCCTGTCTGAAGCATCTGATACTAGTGCGAGGAAGGGTAAATAGAGGAAAGTCTAAGATTTTTCTTTTAAATGCCTGTTTTATTTCAAAGCAACTGCATCTTAAAATGTTTCGTGATTGGGAACCTAAAATATCCAAAATTATATTTTATCACTAGCTCATGAGAAATAAAAATTGTGATGTCATTTACAAATGTTCTTACCTTCACATCTTTGACATTCATCCTTGTTCCCTCCTTCCCAACAAAGATATCATCAATGTCCACAAGGATGTATCTGTCCAAAGACAGTGTCAGCCTCTTCCCTGACAGGAAGGAGATGGCATCTATGAAGATGAGCTTGTGCAGCCAAAAGTTTAAATTGTTGCCAAAAAGAACTCGCTGAATTCCATCATGAAGCCCCAGATCCTGAATCACTGTCGCATAGAGAGCTTTGCTGGGCAAAGATGAAAGCGATTTTTCTGTTTGTAATTCAGTTAAAAGCACGGGTTGGTAGGTTGAATGATTATATTGGAAGATAGTCCAGTCTTCTCCAGGAAGAGGGCCTTTCTCAACCTTGGGGGCTTTGGTAATGTGCAGCAAAGGAGACTGAGGGTTGGCAAAGCAATCCTTTAGAGCTAGATTATTGAAAAGGTTTAATGGAAAACCTTTTAATTGTGTACTTGGTAAGCTGTTCTCATTGGCTTTATGAAAACCAATTATACTAACACTGTATTCCACACAGTATTTTTCCAAAAGTTCTCGATTCCATGAATCCATGCTGATATACTTGAGAATATTTTCATAAATAACTAAAGTGTATTTCCCTTTGCCATTATTTGTTAGAGGAGGTATGTCTCCCTTGCCAGGGGCAATGACCATGTGATACTGAAATCGGCTAGACTCCAAAATAGCTATGATGTCTTGACCTAGTTGAGAGTATTGGCTCTCCACAAAGAGGAGGACAGTCGGGTCGGTTTTGGATGTATCAATAGGTTTAACTGTTTTCATCTCTACTGACCGATATGGTAGAATTTTGATGTCAGCACATTCTGCTTCTGCAGTGGTTTCAATAAGTGTCATTTCCTGTTTATAGCCAGAGTAGAGGAAATAGGCAGAAATGACAATACTCAGCAAGCAAAAGGTAGCTAAGAGAACAATCAATGTTCGAAAACTTCTCCGAAGTTTCACAATAAGATTCATTTTTTAAAAGAATGCTTTTGAGGCTTTTTCCAATTTCTTTTCCTAAAGTGCCATACTGAATAAAGTATGAGATGGGGCAAATACCACTCCTCAAAAGTTCATGTAACCATTGCAAATCATATAAAATATTTGAAGGAATCACAAATGAGTTAAAGCTGGAAAGCAATGGACCAGGAAGGCAAAAGTTGAAGAGATTTTGAAGATGTCCAATACCAAAGATTGCTATAGAATCCTCTAAACATTATCTGAAAAAGAGAACAAATAGTAAGACAAAAATAAAGAAATAACTATTTATGTTTAAGTATATATGCTGATATCCAAGAAATACATATCAGAGATAAGTTTAATATATCAATATGCTATTATAATAATAGCATAAAGTTTGCAGTCTATGCTTTACTTCTTAGTGTACAACAGATTTTTTCACATCCTCCAGAATAAAGAGTCCTATATAATTTTGCTAGAGCATTCATAGCTATATAGGAACCTTGAATAATCATTTAAAAAATAAGAGGTACATAAGAAAGCTTCTGATTAACAGTTTGCTTATCTTAAAATGCTTCTACAGGATTGGTAAACATTATATGGATATAGAATTAAGAAATCCAGTATTTGTGTGGAATGGAGCAGAACTTGGGGTCTGCTGAGAAACTTGAGTGCCAAGCTGAGGGATTAGCTTTGTCATAAATTATGCAGTTACAGAATTTTTCCCTTTAGTAATATATCCTTTTCCTGAGGTCACAGGGAGCCATTTGTCTTTTCAGCACAAGAGCTTATGTAGCCAGTTTTGTCCGTTTTCTACTCTGAGGAGCAAAGTTAAGAGGTGTTATATGGAGAAGGAACAAAATGGGAACAAGCTTCCTCAGATCATTCTAATGAAAGAGACGCCAGGAAGCCTAGATGAGAAGAAAAATCTTGACACACTGATTACTCTCGTAATCAGAATTACAATTTAGTTTTCCACTGTTAATTTTTATCAAAACAAATTTTCTATGTCCCTATCACTTTCTTTAGTTCAAAATAAACACAATGTAGAGAATGCTAAAAAAAATCTTCCCCTAAGAACTTCATCACAATGACATAATTTTCCATTATTATAAAATTTTCCATTATTTATGTGTTTTTGTATGTATGGTTTTTATTGAATTCCTTTCTCTACAAATTGTCTTCATTCCCCTCATAACTGACTTCAATCACTTACTTAATTTTTCACTTCCGAGTTTGCAAAACTAGTGTTCTTATGAAAGCATTCAAACATTTCATGCTGTCAATCTGTGTCACATGTATTTTAAGTTGTATATAACTAACCGACTTACAATAACATAGTGAATCACATTAGCATGTGTTGCAATTATAGATGTACAGTGGTTTCTGTTTTTTGTTTTCTTATCTTTTTTAAATTTAAGGAATCTAAGTGATTAATGATTACTTATGGTGATTGAAAATTTATTAGAGCACATATTTGCAAATTATGCTGCTGCTTCCATTTTATATTATGTTCTGAAATACATTTTTTTCGGTTATTAACTTAAATTTTACAAAAGTTCAACAATTAGTTAAATGTTTGTATTTTTCCCTATATTTTTGACAAATATTCTTACAACATCCTAAAAAATCTACAATTTGGAATTTTGAAATTTCTACCAAATACTTTAAATTTAATCCTATGGATTCCAAATATACAAATAGATCTGAATTTTACCCTGTGAGAAGCATTGTAGCAATATAAAAAAAAACTTTTCAGTAATTTCAGATTCATTTTAAAGAAAAATTAACTCTGCATGTTTGAGAATCACTAATACTCTGTTATCAAACATAAATGTTTAAAAGAATAATTTACTAGCCAAAAGATGTTCAGGTTTTTAAAAAGTCTGTTTTCTTTGGACAAATTGAATTGGCATTTGCTAAAAAAAGAAACAGATATGAAATACAGCACTAAAGAGGCTGTATTTATAACAAACCAGTTATAAAATAATAAACCATAATTATTGAAAAATATTTAGGATTTGCAAAAAGGGATTTTCCAGTCTTGTATTGTGCACATTCCCAGACTTCTTTAAGCCCATGTATTTAATTTAAAAATCCGTTTAAAAAAACATGGACCAGCTCCCTTCCCTTTCTCTCCCCTTCCTCTATTGCCCCACTCCCAAACTTTGGAGGTTTAGCACTTTAAAAATAAATTTAATCAAGAAATTTGGAAAAATACCTAAAGTTAGGGAAAGCAAATAAAATTTAAAATCCTTACCTGTGATTTTTTATGAATATGAAAAGGATGAAGCATGAGTTTTGCACATTAGAACAATTCATCCTAATATGCAAAAGTCAAAAAGAAAAAAAGACATATGGAACTAGAATATGCCAACACAAAGAATAAATTAAATTTAAATGTGACATTTATTTAACATTAATTATGTTCAGAATTTCAAGAATGATAGATGTGTACTCCCTCCACTAAAAATTTGTGTGCTTGAATATGTGTATAAGTGTATATATGTGTTTTAACACAAGAAAATAACTTTCCAACTCAATCCTCCCATTTCTCCTTCCCCAACAGAATGGGTCAGTGGAGGAGAGGAAGGAAGCTAGGAACATAAAAGAGGATATACCAAGGACATTTATTTATGTCCCATTGTTGTCTTAAGCCTGAGATGAGAGATGGTACTCCATTGTTTGGGAGGCCAAACAGATGTGATTTGTCTGAATCTCTTACCTATTATGTTGTGCATCTTTAAAAAATATTTTTATAAAAAGAAGGGAAGTGAGGAACACACCAGTGTAAGAATTTTGGAAAGGTCAATAAGACGATTATCATTTTTTAGAAAGACAATTTTTAAATGAGTACTATAAAATTAAAGATATTCATTTAAGGTTCATGGTGTGGACCTTAAAATATTGCTCAAAGTTCTAAAAAACGCAGCAAGTGTTCTTAAGGAATCAAAGGTGATAAGCTAAATCTTTTATTTTACCTTAATCCAAGGCACTGTGTAGGAAAAACCTGAGAATAGTTAGCAACAAAGAGGTTTATTTTGGGGAGCTCTTTCTTTTGCCCTGCTTTCCCCCTAACAACGTAATTTTGGCATTTTATTACAGAATTAATGGATAAAAGGATGGAAAGCGAAGTAAATAGCATCAGTGAAAATCTAACTTAAATTTATTTAGCCACCATCCAAAGCAAATAAAATAGACTTTGATTCCAATTCTTCTAACACTGCATTTCACATGTCCTAATAAATCTATTGTTAGAAATTTGGAAAGAGAGGCCTACTCATTATTTGTCGTGACACTCTATCCTAAAATGTGGACTGCATGACTCCTATGCAGACTTTGGTGAAAGAAAGGGAGGCTTTTTTTAGGTGCTACCTTCCTTGTTTCCAGTCTTGTTTTCTCTTTGCCTTCTATCCTACCCATGTGACTCATCACCTCACTGGAATTGAAATAAATGACTCCCAAGATCTTTTAATCTCTTTTAATATTAGCTAATGTGAAGAATTTATTGTTTTATATATTTGCTTTATAAATGTTCTTTGATATATCGACAAATGTATTTACAGATTCTCTAAAATAGAGTTTATAAAGTCCATTTGCCAAGTGTTCTCAATCATTGCAAATTGCTAGTAATCTCTGGTAGCAGCAGAAGTTAGTAAACAAAGCAACTACAGATAGTATTGCAGCTATTGAAATTTATTCTGACAGAAGGAAATTCAGAAGTAAGCCAAGAGCTAGGATCAAATTAGATATAAGTGTGATTGTTTCTTTCTTCAGGGTAGTCAAGTGAGATATAAAGTTCAGCTAAAATGGAAAAAAAAAAAATCCAATCATATACACTAACATTTAATGAGTGCTTATGACTTGCCAGGCACTACACTACATTTCTTGCATTCACTATCCTGTTTAGTGAGTATTACTTTAGAGGGTTTAAGAAAGGGACTGAGATGATACTGTTAGTGATTTTTGATGCTAGGGTTCTGCATTTTCACTGGTTGTACAAGTGAGAAAAGCCAAGGATTAAATTAGATGAAGCCAAACATTTAACAGTTAGCATACTTAAATAATTTAACCTATATTGGCAAGTTTTATTTCAATTTTAAAAATTCAGAGACCCAGTGTCCACTAAAAAATGCAAAAAAATTTGCAAGGTGAACTGAATCATCTCAAAAGTGGCTGTGTTGAAAGTTGGGATGACATAAGCATTGGCAACTTTTAATAATACATTAAGAGGAAAAGATATTTTATTAAATACCTGGTTTCTACATGCTTCATGAGTTTTTGTTTGCTTACAGGAATCTTATTAAATAATTGGCTCATATTTCATATTAATAAAATGTTTGTTTTTAAATTACAAGGTGTGTTGTGTAGACATTTTAGCATTTGTTCACAAATATCAACAGTATCAGCCCATTCTTAGAGTAAATTCCAAAATTTATAAGCATCTTTCAGGGCCAAAGCAGTGTTTTCAAATTATGGGTCACTACCACATGAACAAAAATGGAAATATCAATAAGCACTTTCATGAAACTTTTGTTTTAGGTACTTATATGTGTATGTGTTTGTGTGTCTGGGTTCCAATGTAAGATTTTTTTTTTTTTTTTTGAGTCATGATCAAAAAGTGTGAAACACTACTCAAGAGGGCAAAACTAATTCAAATTATTTTAATCTAGTTTAAGAGAATTATAAATATCACAGAGATTTTAGGTGAAGATGAAAAGAGTCTCTTAAGATTCTGGATTGTTTCTTAAAATATCCATATTGATTTAACAGAAGTTGAGAATGGAAATTGATTGATATAATGTGGTTTTGTCTCTTGGAACTCCTCTCAGCTTCCAGGCCACAAAATATTGTGACATTATTTGGGAAAAAACTACACCTACATATATTATTACTCTTTTTCCAAAAGGAAGGCACTAAATAATGAGTAATTGTAATATTTAATCTAAATTAAAATAGTATGCTTACTTTATAACTCTGCAAAAATGCTTTTCTATCCTTCTAAATAACCAGTTATCACCTTTTATATATTTCATATTTTCTTGATTTCAGTAACATAATAAAAATATATTTTAGTCTTCAAAGTACACATTTTTTACCAGTACAAACTCCTAAAAGTGCCATTTCAAACTTAATGATAGCATTACTACCATGATATTATATTGTAACATATTATTATACTATGTACATAGCTCTGAGCTATCAGTTATATTCACACGTCAAAAGATTATAAAGGTAACACAGTAAATTGAAGAGTAAATGTCAGGTGCTTTCTTTTATTACCAATTTTTGGAGATGTATATAGCATGTCTTTACCATTTTCCTTGGTCTTGTTCGCTGAAGTAGAGGAAAAACAGGACTTTCTAAAATGAAGAATTCACTTTTATCAAAAGCAAACTGCAAATATCTATATAGTTATACTGTTTATTAAAAGAACATAGGAACTTTGAGGAGAATAAAATAATCCTATATGGATATTCGTTCAGTTCTGCAATATAATATTTCTAGATTTAGGAACAGAAATTCTATTTGTGGTCAAGTTGAGAGGTCTAGTAGAGCAATCATAACTTGGAAATCTATATTTATCCAAGATTTTCATCATTGAATTTTATCCTTAACACTATTCAATAACATTATCTCCAGAATGTGTGGGCCAGAATTAAAAAAGAAATAAACAACTTTGGAATGCATATACCCATCCTAAGAGTTCCTAAATGCCAGATAATTCCCTTTGGGCCATGGAATGACTTTGGGATAGATCTGTGGCATCTGTTTCATGTCTTTATATAGATTTTGGGGGTAATATTTACAACGAGACAATCAGAATCAAATGAGAACCTAATAGGCTATCCAAAACTGGGTTCAACCTTGGATAAACTATAATTTTCTCCCTCATGTAAGGAGCGAAGGCATTCATCTGGCATCCATTCAACAAATAAATGTATTAACCTTTTTTTAAAGAGCCTCCTTCTTCCCAGAAGCATCTACAAGTTCAACTACCTGTCATATCACCAATTTTTGTTTGTTTGTTTTGGGCTGTTCTTATTTCCTCTCTTTTTTATTTACTATTTCTCTTCCATGTCTAGAAAGACTTTTCTTTGACAGTGCATGGTTTTGAAGTTAAAGATTTAAAGCTTGTGCTAATGAATTTAATGTGAAGAGCCTGGACATTAATCAGCCAGTCTATATAACAATGTTTCCATTTCTTATTGCCACTCTCTTTTTTCCTCCATATGAGAAATTTACATGGAGCCTACAAAATATGACTGGAGAAATACAAAATAATGATATGCTTTCTCATTTAGATATAGTCCTATTAACAATTTATCTTGAAAGCAGGCCCTTTTTCTGTGTAATTGTCTCATCTACAAAGATGAAGTGAACAAAGTTTTTAAAAACTCATATTGCTATATTTTACTTAACAAGTATGTATTTGTTTTCTCACTATTAAAGCATTATGAAAAATTTGTAAAACCAGAAAAATGAAAATAAAATGTTTAAAAAAACTCCTGATGTATTTCATTCTAGCCTTTTCTCTACATGTAATTTTGTAATAGTTGTATTATGCAAAATATATAATTTTTATACTCATTTCAACTTAAAATCATGAAATAACTAGTTATAATTAAAGGGAAATATGATTAAGAAGTTCTTATATCTATAGTTTTATAAAATTTCTACTTACCTGACTTGTTCTATTCTGATGACTTCAATAACTTTCTGAGCCTGGTAACCCTGCTATCTATCTCTCAAATCTTTTACTTTACAAAGGAAATAGAAAGTAAGGATTGAACTCCTTCAACATTATTTATAGAACTGAGCTGACTACAATTAATGTTTCCCAAGCCTGAACAATTTTCCCTGATTTCTTCCAGATGCCATGGGAAAGTTGCTTCTCTCTAAAGTCAATATTTTTCTAATGCTCCCATGTCTTTCTAGAACTTCATTCAACCTTTCTCTTCAGAGGACTTTGTAAAAACTGAAGATAATGATCTATTAGTAATTAACCATATGTTTTGTTTGGTAATTAAGGTATTTTTATATGTGAATGTCTTTAGTCCCTACCACTCACTACTCTCAGTCTGTCTTCCTGGGCTTGTATCTGGTTTAGCTAGAAATTCCAGGTATAATCTTCCTAAAAATCAATAGCCACCCATGTTCATAAAGTATTCTATCACACTCACCCCCAACCCTAACCCCGCAGCAACTGACTTAACCTTTCTCTTCACCTTAGAGTCAATCTTTTGGAGTTTCTCATGCAAAACTTTTCATCTTGTTATTCCTTCACTTTGCATGTTTCAGAAAGCTGATTCATCATTTGCAGCTGTGGAATGCCCAGTGTTGTATCTCCCATTTCTAAGCCTAGCCAACTCTTAACTCATCTTTAGAAATTCAGCTTAGATAAAACAACTTCAAGAAAATCTTCCCTGACCTTGTAGAGACTAGTTTAGATGTATCACAGTTGTGCTGTCATGTTGTGACCCCTATCACAGGACATTTCAATTGACTGATTAATCCATGAATATCAATGAAGACAGAGGCTGTGATTTATTCAGAGTTGAATCTTCAGCAGTTAGTAGACTGCCTTGTATGTCATACTCAAAAGAATCATCCACATCAACCACAGCTTATTTACACCTGGCAGGTATTTACCTTCTTTCTCTACTACAAGGAAAGCTTAAATGCCTGCTTTTCAAGTAAGTTGTGTGTGTGTGTGTGTGTGTGGCAGGGGGATCAGGGACAAGAACAACTCTGAGCTTCAGTTTCCTCACTGGAGTTTCTAGTGAGTCAAACTAGTCAGAAGACATGATGTATATTAAGAGAAGTAAATAATTACTTTAAAAACACAAAATTCATATGTATCTTTATTGAAAAGGAAATAAGTGCTGGAAGAGGGATAAAATGTTGGTAAGATCCCAAGGAGCCTAAGGTTTGTCTATCACTGAGTCAGGTCGTGACATCTAACAACTAGAGCCTACAGGGATTGGCAAACAATCATCCACAATTTACCTGAGTTGATTTGCAATATTTTCTCAAGAATCTTTTGCACAGAGAGCTTTGGGTGTTATGGAAAGCTGCAGCTTTGCATATACTTCAGTGCATGGTGGATACCTGCAGCAGTGACCTTGCTGGAACACACTCAACCATTTCTGGGCAGGGAAATTAGTGACAGCAGGAAGCCCATGATGGGCCTAGACATGGTGAGCACAGATGAAACATGAAAGGGGCTGAAGGCCTGAGTGAAAAGGGATGGGAGAGACCTATAATGTGTAGACTATTATTAACCAGACCCCATTTCCCATAGATGGGGAAACTTAAGAAACTTGAAATCCATTAATATTGGTTTATTTTTTTCCCCAGCATTTAATTTTAAGTCTCATTCTACCATTTTATGACTACAAGGGCAAATGAGGTATCCTTTCTACCTTAATCCTTAACTTTCTACTTATGTCATTTCCTGAAAGACTTTTTCTAAACAACTCTTCCCTCAATCTTCTATCTTGTATTTCAGGGAGGGGGAAAATAATTTTTACTAAGCACAGAGTCTGGCTACAAAGAACCCACAAAATTACCTTTGTTAATTGAGGGACCTTATGCTACAGAGTTATGGTCTTTACTTGTTAATTTTTTTTTTAAATGATTCAGCTAAATTTTATAAATGCCAAAGTAATTATAAATACTAGTAGAAAAAGTATTATAAAATTCATGTTTCCTAAAGTTGTGAAAGCTTCACCCGACTATAGTGAAAAAATAAGATGTAATTAAAATTATAAAAAAGTAAAATATGAAAATAAAACAATTTCTTCAGGTCAACATTTTCTATATATTTTTTATACCAGATACAATAGACAGTAAGTTAATCAATCACATTTGACATTTGGTTTTATAATATTGGTAAAAACTAGTGATCTGCATTTTGGTATATTCCATTTATTTGAAAAAAAGAAAATAAGACATTTATATTTTAAAAAGGTACATTTCTCTATTTCTAAACAATCTCTAACTCACCTTACTTTTTCAACACTAGAGGGCGATCTGTTCTTGCTTTTATTGCAAAAAAGGCCATTGACACCTGTTCTGCATTGATAGCTTATCAAACAAAACACAGTGCTCTCTACATGAGTACAGTGAGGTCACAGGTAACTTTGCTCTCGGGAAGAACATCATATCCTTGACATCAGTGAAAGAAAAGTGGATCTGAATGTTAAAGCCCCCATTACAACACAATTTCCTACCAAATACATTTTAGTCCATTTTGTTCCTCATATTTATAATAACCAGTATTATGTTTCCTATAAGATGCCCTGATTCTTAATTTTTATTCATGATTTTCAATTTAAATCTTCATGTTTTTACTGTTGTGCACAAGAGGCAGATAAATGAATCACACGTCTCCTTAATATCTTTATAATGTTTGCGAACTTTTAAGATTTAAACCCCTTCTCTTCATGGAACAGAGGTATAATAACTGTACTACTGAGAGGTACAAAACCAGTTTCTACAATAAGTTGCTTCCAACTTAATATTTTTTCCTAGGATATATTTAATCTATACTTTAATTAAATATAATGATACGGTTTTATTGAAGAATAGGGTAACTGTTTACTTTTACATTTCTTTTTTATGCAAACGTGTTTGTGTGTTAACTTTGTTTACAAAACAAACATAGTTTCCAAAGCTTTGAATCTACTTAAATTATTAACCATTTATAGTAACTTAGTAGAGAAATAACAGAAAATGCATAATCAGCCAAAAAATGTACAAAAGAGATGTGTATTCCATGATTTAGGTAGTCTCTCTACTTATTCTATTTCTCAGTTCTAAAGTGAAAAAGTAAAACATAAGAACTATATTCAAATAACTCAAAATTGTGATTACAATTTCATTTTTGGATAGCATTGCATTTTATTTGTAAGGAAGATATTCTAGGCAGCAACTTCTGCTCATCGTTAAATCCTGGAGTTGTAACATTATGTTTCCCCATTATAATTTATCAGTCATATGAGAATCTGTAAAAATACCTGCTTATGTGCAGCTGTTTTGCAGATGACTTGAAGGATAATGGATCATTAGGAGGCTGTACATGCAGCAAAATATATTCAAATTAATCACACTGGCTAAAATGCACAAGTATGTAATAGAATTTATTTCATGTTTTGAGATTTTTTTCCAAAGTTGTTTTCCCTAAATTAGTAATGAAAAAATTGTTAAGGAAGAATATTTTTAGAAACTAAAAATTGTGTTCAAATACAATTGCAGAAATTATTATAAACGAGTTATTATAAGGCTTCAATGTAAGATGCAAACTATAATGGGAATATAAATATCAAGGTGATTAAAAATTGCAATCCCCCCAAATGAGTCCTTAATTATGATTTAGTCACCCCATCCTATTTGAATCCATTAACAAAATCATAAAATTCCATTTTGAAAAAAATAGGCACAAAGAGAATATTGCAAAATCAGCATTGCTAACTGTGATGGATAGGTTAATGTGTCAACTTGGCCAGGTAATGGGGCCCAACTGTTTGGTCAAGCAAGCACCGAACTAATTGTAGCACAGGGGCATTTCATGTACTTTTAATTATGTGAGTTGATTACATCAATGGCTGGTTATATCACAGTCAACTGAGAATATTGCCACCAGTCAAAGGTCTTAAAAGGGGAAGTGATTTCAGCATTCTGGGAGAGAATTTCTCTTTCTACATCAGACAGCCAACGTCTCCTGGGGAACTCATCAAGGACCTTCAACAGAGATCTTGGTTTGCAGCTTGTTCTATGGAATTTGAATTTGTGCATCCCCATTGTCACGTGAGACAATTTTATAAAATCTTACACTATTTCCAGATATCTCCAGTCAGTTCTGTTTCCCTAGAGAACCCTGAATGATTCATCGACACTGAGGACAAAGCAGTTCCTCAAGAACCACTGCTACTGATGTCTCTGGAGTACGGATGTAGCTGAAGACACACTCGCCTAAAGGGAATCTGTTCTGGACCTGCTTCTGACTTCACAAACTCTTGATTGAAACTATGCAAGCAGTATATCTGATTAGAAATTTTAGGTGGCATGCCCATGACTTTACTGTGAGGTAAGCTGGGAAAGGATTATGTAGTGAAAGGTAGAGACTCATAAGATCATAAATTTCCCAAACATAGGAAGAGAATTCAAATTGTTGGAGAGTGGTAAAGATATAAGAAACTGGCAAAGATGTGAGTTAATCTAAATGAACTTGAATATATATATATATAATAGCAATGCCTTATGGGATTAAAAATAAAAGCAAAGTCTATTTGAAATAAACAAGAATAATAACATAAAAGTCAAGGGGGGTAAATGGAGTAAAAGTGTTCTAAGAACTATATCTGGAAGAAGGTGATGATATTAATTGACTTCAGACTTTGAATAGTTAAGTGTACATATTGTCGTTTCTTCTGAAACCAATAAAAGGTAGAAAAAATATATAAGTATATAACTTCAAAACTAGTAGAGGAGAATTAAATTAAATGAGAGAAACAATACTAAATTAAAAGAAAAAACAACAAAGAAGAGAAAAATAAGCCTAGAGCACATAGGACTACTGGAAAACACGAAATAAATAGGTCCATGTGTCAGTAATTGCATTAAATATAAATGAGTGGAATTGTCTTTTAAAAACAAATAATGGCAGACTAATTTTTAAAACAAAGTCAAGTATAAGCTGTTTAAATGTGACATTTCTAACAGAAAGTGTGAAAGTAAACATAAAGAAAAGGATATACCAGAAACAACTCTAATTAAAAGGAAGCTGATAAATCTATATAAACATCAGGAAAATTAAATTTCGTGACAAAAGAGACTACTAGATATACAGATATCACTTTATAATGATAGAGTTCAATTCACCGGGAAGACATTACAATTTAAATTTGTATGCATTTGTGATGGATTGAATTGTGTACCACAGTTTCAACATGGTCTTGGTCTTGGTCCACATTCCTGTGGATGTGGACCCACTGTAAATAATATCTCTTCAAGATGTTATTTCAGTCAAGGTGTGGCTCCACTCGACCAAATTGGGTTTTAATCCAGATTACAGGAGTCCTTTATAAGCAGAGTGAAAGAAAGAGACAGAAGCCAGGGGGAGAAGTTAAAAGCTTGAAGTCAACAGAACCTGGAAAAGAAAGAAGACACCCCCCTTCCATGTGCATTGCCATATAATGGAAAAGCCAGGAACCCCAAAGATGCCAACAAGCCAGAAGATACCAACCTTGGGAGGAAGCAAGCCTTCTACCCTCTGTAGCTGTGAGCCAAAGAATTCTTTGTGTTAAGCCAACCCATTGGATGGTATTTGTTTCACAGCTAGGAAACTCAAATACTACTAACATCATGAAGGACGATAGTCAAAACTACAAGGAGAAATTTACAAATTCACTATCATAGAGGAAAATTTTGTAACATTTTCCAGGAATTGATTGCAAAAGTGGATAGACAACTACAAAGGATACAGAATATTAGCAAACTTCATCTAAAAGACCTATTTTAAATATAATGCTCAATAGCTTAAAATACAAATTAAACATGGGAATATTTACAAAAATTGATTAGACTGAGCCCCAAAGCAAGTTTCAATAAATTTCAAAGCATACAAATCACATAGAACAAGTATCATGACAACAATGCACCTAATCTGGAAATCAGATTGATAACCAGAAAATCCCCAATATTTGTAATTTAAGAAAAATAATTCTAAGTCAAAGAAAAAATGAAATAACCACATATCATATGTTCCAAACTATATCCAAAATAATACATATCAAAATGTATGGCTTAACTAACACAGTAATAAGGGAATTAAAAGCCTTAGAAGTGTATAATAAAAAAGTCTGAAAATTAATAAATTAAATATTCATCTCAATAATTTAGAACAGGATGATTAATAACAAAGATTGTAGGAGAAAGACATAACAAAGATAGAAAAGTTAGATAAAATTACAATAGAAGGAAAAACAAAACCAAAAGTTGATTTTTTTCCCAAAAAAGCTAATAAAATTACACCAAATGTAAAATATAGACTATGTTAGTAGTAATACTTTGATGATGCTCTTTCATAGTTTGTAACAAATGTTTTATAATGATGAAAGGTGTTGGTGGTGGGGTGATGTATGGGAGCCCTGTATCATGATATGCATGTTTGTTTTGTAAGTTCACAACTTTTACTATACACTTATTGTTTATTTATGTTCATGTATAAATGATATACTTCAATAAAATTTTAAGGAAAAAAGGCTAATAAATCAAAAAACCATTGGAGACACTGTTTAATATAAAAAGAGAGAAATTACACATAACTAATATGAATGAGAAAGAGATGGCAACTACATTTCCTCTAAATAATAAAAGGATAAGAGGTTTTCAATGACATTATAAAAAATATATTTCATTTACAAATGATTTTAAATGAAAATATTGCTTTGTAAAATGAATTTAAAAGTCTCAAAATGAATAATTAAAATCAAGAATTTGAATCAATAGTAAAAATATCCCTCCTAAGAAAACTCCAGTCACTGATGACTTTATCTGAAGATCCTATCAAAGCTTCAAGGAATAAATAATTCCAATATTCCACAATTTTTTTTCCAGAGAAATGAAAAAGGAATAATACCTTCTCTACCTTACTTTATGAGTCTATCATAACCTTGATAAGCATGACTGATGACAGGATAATAGAAATATGAAAATTATAGATAATCTCCTTCATGAATAGAATATGTAAAAACTCCACAAAGTGTTTATAAAACAAACCTGCAATTTATAAAGAGAATGACATAGAATGATGAAGTTTAGAGAAGTGTAAGATTAGTTTAGAGTACTTTTTTTTTTTTTAAGGATGCACCATGGATTGAACCCAGGACATCATAATGGGAAGCAGACACTCAACCACTGAGCTACATCCACTCAAGATAGTTTAATATTAGAAAATCAATGAATGCTTCCAATACTATGGCAGTGGCAGCTAACTGTGCACCAAAAATCCTTCCCTTATCTGCATATCTCCACCCCATCCAACTCTCATAGCATCATGGTTGCTTCTGCTTTGGATCCTCAGGAAAATCATCAGCATACAAGGACCTGCATGAGTTATCTTATCATGCCTTTGGTCCCTGGCCATGTCTGTCAGCACAAGACAAACAGGACTCCTAGAACTTTCCTTATCCCCTAGATAATGACTTTTGTAATCCCATTTCCCATCCATCCTCATGTCTTGAAAACTTTCACTGTGCTTATCATGACATTTGATCAACCATTAGCAAAATCTCTTCTCTATATATTGCTCTTCTAGCATTATTTCCTTTGAGCTGTAACTGGAAACTGACTCTTCCCTGAGGATACTGGGAACTGATTCCCTTATAGCTCTATTTTTTCTCCCAGCTCTCCTTACATTGAATCAGGAGGTCAGTGAGAAGTCTGCCCACATCTATACTATTCTCCCTTTCCACTCCTTTTCATCTTATCAGACCATACCTCCCACTTCTCCTCCTCATAGTAGTCATCAGCTAACACCAGGGTTAGTTTCTTTTATTCCTTGAAAATCTTAGCCTCTGGATCACTTTCATTTTTTTGAAAATACTTATGCATTAATTTTTGGTGATATTAATATCCATAAAGATGAACTGTCCCATACTTGACTCTGTTTTTTAAATTTTCTCCTTAAGGTTCTTATTGTTCTCCCTACCATTGCTGTCCAGTCCCAAAGTCATAAACTACATCTTTTCATACTAATAACTGCAACCTATTCATAATATTAATTTCGTACATTTGATATCAATCACTATGTTTTATCATTTTAGCTCACCTCACTTATTAACACAATATTTCAACCCCTACACCTCCAAGTCATGAATACTTTTACTTTTCACTTTCTCTCTCATGGTCTCTCACCCCTCCTCACACAATTTAAATTCTATAGTCAAATTATATTTATTCTATTTCATGTATACACTAGTCTAAGCAACAACTCTGGTTAAATTCCACATTTCACCAACTCTATGCCTTCACCTCTGAAGATCATGGAACTAGAGAAAAAAGACACCACAAAACTTAAAACTTAATGGTCTCACCTTAAGTTCGTGATCAATAGCTTCAGTTGGGCCCTACATGCTGCCGGGCAATCTGCTATATTTTCTTAGTCCATGAACTATCTCCTCTCCTAGAAGACCATTTCATACCTTCTCCTCTTTCTTCAGACTTTTAACATTTCTTTCCTTTTCCTCACTGTCAACTGATGATCATGATTTCTATTCCATGGATAACATAGTAGCAAGCAGAAATGAATTTCCATAAGCACCCACCACTATGCTTACTCATTTACATGAGTTTGTGTTCTCTTCTGGATGAAATATCCATTCTAGCTAAGGCCAATCCTCCACTAATGCACTAGCTCTAATGACCTATCACCTATTCATAGACATTGCTTCAGTAAAACTCTCCACTGTCCCCTGTAGCTGTAATGTTTTCCTTCTCTACTGGATAATTCACATTAGAATACAAACATTCTGTTATTAATGTTTCACTTAACCCACAAGTTATTACTCCATTTCTGTCCTCCTACAGAAAAATTGTTTGAAATGTTATGTCAAATTCTGAAATCTGCTCTAATCAGGCTTACCATTACCACTGCATCAAAATAGGTCTTATTAAAGTCATCAACAAACTCCATACTGTGAACTCCAATTGTAAATTAATTCTCAGTTTTCATCTTACTTTACCCATCAGCAGCATTTTATACCACTGATTATCCCTCCTCCACAACATAACAACAAAACAAGTGTTTTTACCCCGTTCCCAGCAATCACAGTTTTTTGTTGTGTTCTCACAACAAAATGTGACTTTTTGGCCACATTTTCTGGTTCCTTTATATCTCCTTAACATCTAAAATGTCCAGTTTCCTAGAACTTAGTCCTTGTACCTCTTCTCTTTTCTATTTTACATTCACATCCTTGGTCACCGCACACAATTTCATGGTTTAAAATACTCTGTATATGTTGATGGTTTCAAAACTTAGATCTCCAGCTAGATATTTTTTCCCTGATAAAATTTATATATCCATCCTTCTATGTGGTATTTCCACTTGGAATTCTAATGGCTATTTCAAACTTAAACATGTCTAAATTTGGCTTCCTGATCCTTTCTCTGCCTCCAACTGGTTCTTCTCACAGTTTCCCCAGACGTATAAGTGGCAGCTCCATTTTCTATTCATTTAAGGAAACACACAACTCTCCTCTTGGGTTTGTTACTGTCTCCCCTCTTTCTTGCACTAGACATGCAATACATTGCTTCTACTTATAAAATATATTGAGAATCTGAACATGACTCACTACCTTCTTGGCCATTACTTTAGTCAAAGGTAACATTATTTCTCCCCTGGATTATTGAAATACCCTCAAAATGGATCTTTCTGATTTGACCCTTTTCCCATGTTAAGTTTTTCTCAATATGTTGGCCACAGGGATCATTTTACAATGTGCATGAGCTTATGTCTCTCCTCTGATCAATCCCACCCACCACATAATGGCTCTTCACATCACTCAGTTTCAGCCAAATTCTTAGAGTGAGCCACAAAGCTCTACATAATTTCTTACCATTTCTCTTTCACTAAATTCTGTCCAACCCCACAAACCTTTTTGTGTCCTTAGAACATTCTATGCTCTGCAAGATACCTACCTCTGGGTGTCTGCACTTGTTTCCTTTGCCTTGAAAACTTTCCCTCAGAGATCAAAATGGCTTATGTCCTCATTTCTTTTGTCTTCTACGGAAAGGTCATGTTCTCAGTATAGCTGCTTCTTGCTGTCCAAAGTAAATTTGCCAAGCTCCTCCCAACACTTCATAACCTCCTTCCTACTTTATTTCTTGTGTGTGTGATATTTTGACAACTTACTATACTCACTAAATAATAATTTGTTCTTGTTTTAGAATATAAGCTCTTCGAAACAGGAATTTTATTCTGATTTCTTCCCTTCTAGTCTCAGAGTCTATATCCTGCCTGATTAATGAGAAGCAAGAAATTGAAGTGAAAAAGTAGACACAGGCCAGAAAATAAAAGGTCTTGAACAAAATGTTAAAACTTTTAAAATGCCATAGTATTGGACAACTATTGAAATACTTCCATTTGAAGACAAACATGGTCATTAACTTTTAGAAAGTTTTCTCTTGAGCTCAAATTGGAGCCATGAGGCAAGAGTATCAGTTCAGAATTGAGTATAATAGTCCTAGATAAAGACTTAAAAAATAAAAATATGGATTAAAAAGAGCAAGCAGTTTCATAATATTTATATAACTTTCTAGTTCTTATAAATCTGTAGCCCTATGTGGGTAGTATAGTAAGATTCATTAAAAAAAGCAGAGTTTGAGAGCCATAATAAAATTTTTAAAAGGAATTATCTTCTTTTCTACACATTCTAAACATCATTAAAGAACTTCAATTCATACATCAAAATCACACTTCTAAAATGTCTGTTTCTCTACCCTTCCAATTCCTTCTGAACCACAAAACTACTCTGGAAATCCACACATGATAAAAATTTCCTTCTGCCATCAACTTCTCTCTTTTTTCTTCTCCCTTTCCTCTTATCTCTTTTAAGATCCTATGATAATGGTAATGATATTTCAGAAAGTAAGATATCCTTCTCTTTAGAGGGTAAACTGAAAGGGTGAATGAAGGATTGTTTTATAAATTTTAGAGGGAAAAATTTGTGAATACTCTCACATGGATTATTTTGGTCTAGTCATATCAGGAAGAGAAGTGCCATGATTTGGTGATTGGTTTGATGTGAAGAGGAAAAAAAATGAATTACCCAAAGATTTCTGGCTTTCACAGTCATTCATTCAATATTGACTGAATCCTAGGGAATTCTGACATGTACTATATACCTGACTAACACCAGTTCTGCTCTTCAAGGCAATGGCAATCTATTCTTTGCCATATTTAAGTAAAAATAAATTACACTAGAGAATGATATGAATAATATTGGGGAATGTACAAAGTTCCAAGAAAGCAGAGAAGATGTGGGAAGAAAAAATGAGTTTATTATAATTTATTATAATTGAAATGTCTGTGAGATATTTGAAAGGAAAAGTTCAATAAGCTGCTAAATACATATAATTAAAATTTAAGATCTGTGCTGGAGTTGTAAGTTAAAGGAGAGGAAAAGCCTTGATACTGAGTGGGAAAACTAAAGAATAATGTGTACAGTAAAAGGTAGAGGCATATCATTAAAATCTTAAGAAATAATACTGTGTAAATTGCGGTTAGTAGAAGAGAGCCATGGAAGCTAGAAGCAATATATATATATATATTTTGATCAAGTACTGAGAAGTTAAGAAATTCAACTGGAAGTTGACATTGAATTTGTCATTTAAGAAGATTCTAGTGATTTTCTCAAAATAAGTCCAGTGGTATAATGGAGGCAAGTAAAATATTGAAGTGAGTTAAAAGGAAGCAGATTGTGAACCAATTGAGAATAGCTGCAGATAAAAAGGAAAAAAGAAATGAAAGAGTTAATGGGAATACAAAACATTTGCTGTCATGAGAAAATACATGGTTATTATAAAAGTGAGGGCTCAAAAGGTAAGTGCAATGAGATTTCAGAGAAAGGAAAGTGTCCCATGGACTGCATTTGTCAGGAGAGGCTTTAAAGAGGACTGGAAATTGATCACTCTTGAAGAATGGGAAGGTTTGGATTTTGTGGAAGAGAGAGGAAAGAGAGATTTGAAACAGAAGGAATCAAGATGCAGGGCCAGGCAGGGGAATGATGTGACCAATTTTGCCCTTAGAATGTCAATGCAGTTTTCATTTTCTGTGCCTTTCTCTATAGACTTAAGTTAAATCAACTCATAGCCAGCAGCAATAAAATGGTTGCCATCAACTGATAATTGCTTTGGCTTAGTTCAATAATCATTCTTTCAAAACCATTATTATAATTACTATTGATCTGCATCCTTGTTAATCGTCTCAACAGACAATTCTGGAAGCAATTATCCATGCCACATTAAATGTTCACTTGGCCCTCATACTTTTACAAGCTAGGAAACTGAAAGACATAAAGATAAATGAAAAATAAAAAACTAGAATGTAGATATTCACCTGCTGATTTATGAATGAAAAATGGAGAGAAAAAGATAATTTATATCTAATATTTAGCTTCAAAGTTTAATTTTAAAATATCACAAAAGGATTAATAAAATATAAATTATAAAAGTAATAAAATTTATGTTAATTGCCTTTTTTTAGTTATGTGGGTTTAATGTGTTACTAAAAATATCACAAATATATTTACAAGTTACATTAATATCCAGAGCCTCTTAGAAGTTACATTTTTAACATTATAATTATTCTTTTTCTGAATTTAAGTAAGCTATCACTTAATTAATCTAAATGGAATTTTCCTGCATCAGAAGCCACAAAAGAGTACCATCTTTTAAAATTCATTTCAACAATCACTTCTCTGCTACTGACTTTCTTACCTAGAGACACCTAAAGTAGTCAATACATAAATGCCTAGAGAAAATGTAGATTGTTCTTGGCAGAAAATCTGAAGGCTATTATCTAGTTTATAGGAAGTTCTAGTGAGATTTTTTTTCCCATTATATTATCTGACTATAATATAATGGTCATTTTCTGTGTAATATTATATACTGCTGTTTTTGAGCTGTTTGTAATGGATTTTCCAAAGTGACACGCTCTGCCTTGTGTACAAACTACTATAAATTCCACTTATCAAAATTACTATTTAAATAACTCAATGAATTAATTAATGGAGAATTTAATGCCCAGAGAAGTGATGCTACCTATCCAATGTCAAACAGCTACGAATTCACAATTTATGGTGTTTTATCTCCTCCTTTGCTCGTTATTCTGCATTGTCACCCTAAATATCAAGAAGTAGAACTTCATTGCCATGCATAAGGCTTATAAAGAACCTTATTGAAATAGAAAATAATTGATATTACCTTTTGATTATTTGTTTCCTAACTATAGATTTTGCGTCTCCTATACTTACTACGTCTATATTTCCACCTTTTAATCATTTCTTTTTTTCCCAGGGCATTCTAGTTTTGCACAGCACAAAATATTTGGATAATTCTTTACCAAAGAGAAACATGCTCTATTAAATTTCATGGTAATTTATGCTTACTAGTTTTCATCTAATTGCTTTATATTTTATGTTATTTTAACCTTAGACACTGCAATGGATGAATAGCCATCAACCAAAAATAACATAGATGGTCACATGTAAATCTATGCCATATAAAGTTTCATCCTCCCACCTCAAATTAACCCAAGCTATACGACTCTCTAAAGTTTGAAAAAGTAATATAAAAACTCATGGGGAGAGATTTGGAGTGAATTCAAGCATTCTGTAACTTGTCAAAGGCAACATTTTTTGAGATATTCCTATTTTAATTCTTGATGACTGAAATCTAGAATTATTACAAAAGTTACTTATGAGTGCTTTAAAAGGATACCAGGCACTGTACTAAAATAATTCACTGCAGCAAGCCTATATGGTAGAAAATACTGGCAGATTATGAATAGTGTAATTTTTTTTTGATCTTCAAATTATTTTTGGGAAAATAAAACAAGAGGAATGAAAGTGGTCATGTTTTACCTCTGGAAACCATGAGAATAATTTAAAATATACCAATACATTGTGGCAATACTGAGAATATAATTTGCATTTTTTTTTCTCAGTCTGGGTCAACATAGTAATACAACAGATCAGTAAAAGATTTCTATGGGAGGAATTTCTGCCTTGCGTAGAAGATAGATGATTGCCAGGAAGGTCTTATATATTTCTCAATGTGTGACTACAAGAAGTATGGATAAAAGCTTTAAAGTGATCACTAAAACCCTGCTATAGCAGTTGGTTAGAAGATTAGTCAACAAAATTCACTTGAACACTAATTGGGTAAAATGATGTAATGGAAATGTTTATTAGCCTCATGGCTTCCACACTTAAAACAAGACCAGTTATATTCCTCCTATGCTTTATTCACAAAGATATTTTGATGAACATCAAAGTTTTTCACATTTTATAATCTCCCAGTATTTTCGACTAAATAGGCTTGATAAGTAAAAATTTTGGCACTGTAATTTGCATTCGTTTAAAGCATTCATAGGTAACTTTTGTAACAATTCTAGACAATACATCAATATGCAGAAACCACACTAAAATATTTTTAGTTTCTTACTAGAGAAAATCACAAACTCATAACCATTTATATTTGTTTTGATCCATTCACCCAGTTTCTGAAATTTGCCTTCTTGATTTCTTCTAATGCCATGTTTCTCCTTACCTCTGCATGTCAATGAAGTTAAGGTGAACTGCTTGGCATCTTTTCTCGCAGATTTTGACTTGGTTCATGTTGTTTTCCTTAAAATTTTTGAGTGTGCATTAATTTTAAAAACTGTGGTGTGTCAGATTATGATTTGATTGATGAAATTTGATCCTTTAAATTAGATTTAATGTTATTAATATTCAAATATATGACCCCTAACAAAAAAGATGATTTAGGTCATCTTTTTTCCAAGTGAAGAGGATTGGGAGAGGTCAATATTCATCAATCAGGGGTTACTCTAAATCAGTACAAAATATTACATTGCAGGCCAAGGTCAGGATACTGAGGAATGCAATTAAAACTTAAGTCCATTAATTTTATACCTTTCATGTTCTCAATTTTTTAGTAGTAACAATTTATTTACTGTCCCAATTAGTCTTCCCAGGAATTCTATGAACTAAGTATTATAGCCCCTGTTTGCCGTTCATGAATCTGAGATTCATCAGGGATAATTAACTTGTTAAAGCTTATATCATTTGTAAGGGCAAAGCCAGAATTTGAATTCAGATTTGGTTGAATCCAGTGTTACCCACCTGCCTTCTACTATGTCATGATATCATGTCCTCTTTAAACCAAATCATGTTTATTTTCATGACTTTAGCTCTTCTTTTACAGGGTTTACACTTCACAAACGTTCTCTCTATTCTTTAACATTTAGAAGGTAATAGAATCGGAAATATCTTTCTTATTCATGCATCTAATCTTGAGATATGTTATACCTTGGATTGTCTCCAAATACACTGGTAAAACCAATAAATTTAATTTTTTAATCAATCCTTCACTTGCTCAAGAAATTTTTCACTTCATTTTTTTTTGGAGATGGCACATTTTGTAAAATTATCCTCTTGTGCAAATTTGCCTTTGTCTTCTGGGCCACATCCTCATCCATTGTTTTTTACTTGAAGTTTGTTGAACAGCTTTCTAACCAACTGCTATGGCAGCATTTTAGTTGGGCAGATTATTCATTCTAAAGTCTTCGTCTACACTCTTCATATTCACACATTGAGAAACAGAAGAGATCTTGGTGGCAGTCATCAATTTCTTACTCAAGGCAGAAATTCCTTCTACAGAATAGATATGGACAGGTAACTATCCAACCAGAGACTGTTGCTTTGATTGACTAGAATCTTACTGATTTTTAGAAAGTTTTTTTTTTCCCTAATATCTTAGAGAAGCAACCTCCCAATATCTTTCATTTTTTTATTCTCTTGGTGTCCCATAATATAAAATTTATTCCCTTTTCATTAAAAAGTGTTACATTCCAACATGTAAATGTAACTATATTGTTCTTCTGTAGTCCTTTAAGTATCTTTGTTTCTTTTTTCAACCATTACTCATGTGGCATTGTTCCTGGTTGTCTCCTCCTGTTTTACTTTGATCAAATCCTTGCTGAGTGCATATTGGTCAAGCACTCTCTAAGCCAGATCTTCTTAACCTTTTTTGTTCCACAGACCCCTTTGCCAGTCAGGTGAAAACCACGGATCCCTTACTAAGTCCACACTACACTGTGTATTATTTAATAAGTATATCACACCCACAGCAATACGTCCCCACAAGAATAATGTTTTTATGGATTTAAACATTATTAAATGTTAATTATTAAACATGATTAAATCTGTCTGTCTTTTAAAACGGACCCCTTGTTAAGAAGTCCTGCTAAGCATTCCTGCACTTTAAAGTGCTTTTGGTTAAATGTGGCATGATAAACATTCAATTAATTACATCATGAAGTAGTACTGCTGTGATAGAACTGCGTGAGGGTAGAGCAGAGACATATGATCCACCTTGGGAAAAGAAGAAAGTCAGAGAAGGCTGCCTTTAATATGAGGCATTGATAACCTGACATTGGTGAACGATCCAAACATATCAGACCTGTACTAATTAGGATCACTGATCCTTTGATGCTGACTCTACGATTCTATTGTTATTCTTTAAGTTTGCATTAACATCATATTAACTTTATATATTTGGCTCTTGTTCGGCTTGAAGTACTTTTCTACTGGGTATAAAGAAATAATTAAATAAATAAATGCAAGAATCACATTTATTGCTCTGAAATTTCATCATATTATTTAAGTCCAATGTTCCAACCATCTGAGTGATGTTTTGGAATATTGGTTCTTATACCCACAGTTTCATTACAATTATTAAATGAGATGGGGGGACTGGCTTTTCTGCTGCTTAAGTTTTAATAATAGCATTGACTTTCAGGTTACAGGAAAAAATACAATAATTTGAGATAATTTAGTCACACACTACCTTTTAAATAACTTAAAACTGTAAAGCTTAGAAGTGAAGATGATTAATTACATTTCCTAAAACTGATTGTTCTTTCTACTTTTCAGGGAAAGTAATGCTAAGAGGCATGCTGTATCCTAAATGCTACCAAACAAGTGCACAGATCTGAGGAGATTAATCAAAGGGCAGAGTCAAAATTCAGCTTGTCAGCTTACATAGTACAAGGAATTGCTACTCTTAGTTATATTTTTCTATAAGATGAAGTAATACTGTTGCCCTGTTTGACATGTAACTTTTTAATAGATATTTATCAGTGCTAAACTATCAGAAGGACATATCTTGATCACACCTATAGCTTTAATGTTCACCTATTAACACACTACGTTGATTTGTTCATATTTATAATACCTATATCGATCTGTCGTTGGACTTGTATTTCTTTACTGTTTTCTCCCACCAGCATATAAAAACTCCTGAGAGCAGTTTATTTTTCACCTTAGTACCTTGAATCATTTGTGGCATATATTAAAATAATAAATAATAATATTTATTATCATTATCATTATGAAAATATTGAGGAAAAATCAAAAGGTATCTTCTGTGTTGTAAGTGAAAATATGCACAGAGAAATAGAGTAACTTAAGTAGTAAATTGAGTTCAATCTTGACTGACCAATTTAAGCACCATTTTCACGATTATTAATAAAATGCCCTATTCAAAGGAAAGCAGCTTCATGGATTAAAATATCAGGAACCATAACACACTGAATGAATTGATAAGTGTAATCTTTAAATGATTGCCTGTGTTTTATTTTGCTTATTATAAAATATTAAGTCTCAATTGGATTGATGCAAGTATTAGGGAAAGACTGAGTGAGAAACAAATGAAATTTAAATCTGATTCTAATTATTCACTTTTGCCCTTTAGAGTAATGAATAGAATTAGGACTTTTATATGCTTCACGGGAGCATATGCATCTCTGCATCTGTTTCCTTTCCTTGTATTAATCTTTAGAGTTGCTATATTTATTTCTGAGTTTTAAATGATTTTTATGTAGGCGTGAAAGACTATTTAGTACATCAAGAACACATTTGAGATAACTGATAAAATATGAGAAATTCTGTGGATAAGCAGTCTAGAATTGAGTTTCTGATTCAGGAATGAACTTATGCCAAAGCCTCTTCTTGTGCAAAATAGCCTTCACTTCTCTTTTTTTCTCCCATTACTAAGGCAGTCCACCTTTGGACTGCATAGGAATGTTACTAAGTTGAAAATAGTAAATATAAAAATGACATGGGGGTTTAAGACACTAGCATAAAGTTTATATACTTATTATTATTATTATTACTGACAAACTGCATTTGTTGCATGAAAAATATATCATTGGCAATGAATGCAGAAGCATATGGAAAGGGAACAAAGACTTCACTTAAAGAATTCAGTAAATTAAAAGAAAATTCATAGGGGGGTGAACAAGTCAATATTTGAAGGTTGACTTTACTATTTCTCTGACATGAGTTTCCTACCCTATCTTACCTTCATTTTATTTAGTGTATTTTACTCCCCTTTTCCATGCATTTTTCTATACCCCATTCCTGTGTTCAAACCTGGGTATTAGATCAATACTTGCTACCATACTAAGCATGAGTGGTTTTCTCCTTAGTTGTACAAAAGAGCACTTATGCTGAAGTGGCAAAAGTGAAAATAGAAAAGGGAAAGGAGGGAGGCAGGAAGGGAGGAAGGGAGGAAGGAGGGAAGGAAGGAAGGGAGGAGGGATGAAGGGAGGGAGGGAGGGAGAGAAGGATGGAGGGATGAAGGAAAAGAAAGAGGCAGAAAGGAAGAAAAAAAGACGTGGAAGAAGGGAGAAAGGAAGTGAAAGGGAAGGGGAGAAAAAGCGAAGGGAAAGGAGAAAGAAAAGATAAAGAAAGAGAAGAAAGAAAGTAGGGAGTAGAGAGATTACGGCAACTTTTCTGTATTTACTTGTTTCTTGATCATACTGAAGTTAAATTGCATTAAAGACTTTTACTGAGAAGATTAAATATTTTAAATAAAGCACAATACAAATTCAACTGATGGCGATGGGGAAATACTTATTTGGAAAAAAAAATATGTGTGTGTGTGTATGTGTTAGCTTGCTAAATGTTGCTTGCTTTAATAACTCTTCAAATACCTTAAAAATTAAAATCTAAAAAGGGTAAAGATTTAGTTTGGTACAGAAGTCTTAATTTCACATCTTCATATAATCATTAATGTTGTTTTCTCAAATAACCTGGGTACAAAATCAAATCATGTTCTCAATAATTCAATCATATTCTATTTTAACTCTTCATTTTTTTCCTTGGATACTTCCTTAATATCAACTGATTAATCGTGATCATTCACTTAGTTTCATTAAGTATCTTAAATATCTTTCTTGTAAAAAATATTTCTGAGGTAGATTGTTTCTGCAAATTTCCTCAAGAAGTCACTTGAAAAGCCATCACTTTAGTTTGCCATATGCAGGTTATTTCATTTCAACCTATGTTATGCCCTGAATTATGTTGATATTCATGTATAGAGACACATTATAGGAAGGCAAATGAAATAGATGGATCATTTTATAACAGTAAATACTTTTACTAGTAAGAATGGAGAGTAAGTTGTTATTCACATGTTTTCCAATCTATTTATCTTGAAATGCCTGAAACCATATATGAGTTTGGAACATATTATCAGATTATTTTGTTTTTTTTAGGGGAAATCTGTTATCAATTCAATATTATTTCTACAGGAAATTTCAGATTTGTCAACTCTAGAATGTGATAGTGTTCCTTAGAAAACTGAGATAAAGAAAGCTTGGAAATAGGATTGTATGTATAAAAGTTCTGCATTGCAATCGACACCTCCAACTTCTGCAGCTTGCTGAAGATAACTAAAAAAAGAGTGTGTTTAACACTCTTTATAACAGTGTTGCTGAAAGATTCCTCAAGTGTTGAAAATAAAGGCTAAATGTTGTTCCATGATGGCTAAAGGCAGTGTCATTGTGTCTGACACCTGAACAATTTCTCTTACTTCATAAACTTAAAAATAAATCAACAAACAACATTGTACCCCCATCCCAGCTCTTTGAAATACACAATGCACAAGAGTTTACCTTCTCTTTTGTTGTCTAGCTTCACAAGATAAAAACTACAATAACATTTAGCATCTCTACTTCCACTGTGAGTTTTTCTAGGCAAGTTATTTTAATAAAACCTCACAATTCTTTCTTTTGGACTGTCTCTATATGTGACATTTCTGATCTTTCTGCCATCTCCAAGAGGATGGTTGGATAATGCATCTCACCTTTATCTTTTTCTGCTTCTCACTACATACTGACTTCTTACAGGAGTTTCTCTTAAGCTTATTTATACTTTTCTTTAAGGCAATCTTTAATAAAGAAGAAAAGTTGTTACTTAAAGTTTCACTTGATACAGAATATGAATTTGTTATTTAAATATTTCAGAGTTTGTGCTGGAGAAAAAAGTAATACTTCAGGTTAGACTTTAAACATTATGCATTATCAATGAATTTCAACCCAGAAGAAATTAGCCTTCTGGGTACACAGCTTCTCAATCTTGGCTTCCAGCCAAAGCTGATATTCTAGCTTTATTTTATAAGTTTCCCCAGCTGCTTTCCAAATCTGGAGAGGTGGCAGCAGCCAGGATCTTCTACTTTGAACACAGTATGCTAAAAGCTTCTCTGTTCTTTCCTTGAGCAGTTGTTATTAAATGAAGCACAGAAAGGCTGATCTTTGGATTTTATTCTCAATGGCAACTTTCCCACTCAAACATAATGTGCAAAGGGAACAAATAAACATTAGACCTATTGGGGACAAATATTTTACTGTGTAGAAACATTTATTTAGCATCTTTAAGATGTAATGTTAGTATTGAGACTGAATTAAAAACCAAAGTTATTTTAAATCCAATTACAGTATGCCTTTTTGGGAGGGAAACATTTGGCATAACAGTTTTAATACTCAGGTAAAAATTAAAGATTATCCTTTTACTGAGGTAAATATTTATATATTTTTGTATTTTAATCATCATAGGGATTTCAAATTATGATTATATATATATGTATGTGTGTGTGTGTATATATATATGTATGTATATATATATATATATATATGCCCTCATTTACTCCCTCTTGGAATTTAGGGAAAAGCTTAAAGGGCACATTTCTTAGATAATAACTTCAGGTGGCAGAAAAAAATGTAATTTATACACCTTTGCAATTTTATTAAAAAGAAAATAAAAATTAACATTCTTATAAGGTTTCACTTTTCTTTTATTATGAATGATGTCTGAATTTCTAAATTGCATCTCTCTTTTCCAGTTATAATCAATTCTCATGTTATAGTTAATAAGTCATACATATTACAGTTTTTTCATAAACTTTTCTAAGCATCAAACTTAGGGTGGTGACCAACTGCCATTAAAAAAGAGTGTAAAAACAAACCCTATTCTGCTTAGTGTTCAATTTACAAACATCTGCCCCACTAGCTTATTATCAGACTTCTATCAATGTAAGTGCTCAGTAATATTGAACATTGTAAGGTAAATATTTTTTTTAGGATTTTTTAATTAAAAAATGTCAGTAATGATCGCAGGTGTAAAATTCCCATTTGTATATTGAGAATAATTTAAGTGGGAAGTATATTTTGCTCATCAATCATTTCTTTTTTATGATTGATTTCCAGTTGTAGACTTTGGATGTTCTTGTTAGTCAACTTTCTTTTTCTATACTCGCTTGCCTCATGCCTCATGACATACAACCAACATGGCACCTTCTTGGCTTCTGGGTATAGCCAACTGACATATTCCTAGTAGAAGAAATTAAAAATATTCTTTTGATAAAAATAACTTTTAACTCTTTGTAGAAAAAAAATAATTTTCTCCTAGTTTTTGGAAACTTTAACCAATTACAGTAACTTTTGTCCTTACTAATTTCCTTTTCTGGCAAGAAACTCAAAGAAGGATTTTAACCATGAAGTTGGTGAAAATGTTGAGAAATAAAATCATTCTAAGAGTTCATGAAACTCATCAATATCTTTGGCTACAATTTACTTTAAAATCTTTATGATTTGGGGGTTGATAAAAATATTCTGATAGACGGTACTGTGAAAAGAAGCAAAAGTGAGTTTGAAAATGACATGATAATACATAAGCCATTGAAACTTTTTTGAGTTATGGTAGAACTCACAGTATAACTTAACACAATGAAGAAAATACATAATCACTTGAAAATTATTTGATGGCAATTTTGAAACATGTACTATTTTTTAATCATGATAATTACAAAGAAAATACAAGTTTAAGAGTCCTTTTATATTTAGCCTTCTCTAACAGAGGTATTTCACATAATGAATAAAACCATATTTAAATTTTATCTCTTGTTTGCTAACTTATTCTGTGCACGAGGAATATGGAGCCTCACTTTACAGGTATACCATGAATCTGCTTTTGCCCTCCTGGGATATATATGCTTACAGCATTAGACATATATTTTTCTGAGAATGTATTTTTCTTTCCTACTAGGAGCTAGGAAGAAAACAACTACTTCTTTATAAGCAATTTATGACTGTATCATACAATTTCAAATGTCTGTGACAGCTGTTTCTCTAAATTAGACCACTAGAAATAAGCATGCCTATAAATCTCAAATCCCAAGGAGAGAAGTTCCCATGTTGGGTAATTTGAATGCCAGGTTATCAATAATACTTCTCAGGGAAATATTTACAAGGCCAATAGCTTTTGGATATTGAGTTTGTAGAATTGAAGATTTCAATAGAAAAAGTAAAATTTTTATGAAGTTTGGAGTTTTCTTATTAAAACATTCTGGCAACTGTTTATGTCAAGTTCTGTCACTTTTTTTAGGTTAACTGTATTTTCCATTTATAGTGCAAATACAACTTCTGCAAAGCCTAATGATATGTAAGCACACAAATGCTGAGAAGGGAGACTGAATTTACTTAAAAAATATTACCTGCTTCTAAGTAAATCGTCTACAAATAAAACTTTATTGTATTCAACTAGTTTACATAGCTAAGCAACATATATCCACATATTGCACACACCTCATTTTCAGCAAATTAAACAGTAACTTACCTAGAGAAGCATTTCAATTTTTTTTTCCTTTTCCTAACTTCAATTATCCCGAGTTAGAAAAAGAGATGTCCAGTATTCAGATTAACTTGGCTCCAGGTTAATTAGAAGGAGCTTTCAGTTCACACAATCTGCCTCAACAATATTCCGAGAACACTCTTTAGCTCCAGTCCTAGTATCTGAACTCTTCCAGGAGAGGCTCTTTTATTTATACACACGTTGTCCTTTTCAAAACAAGCAGCCAGCTGGAATGATTCAAACCTCTGTTCAGCACACCGTTAAAATGCAGCTTCCTTCTTGGACACGAGAATTACACCAGGGAGCAGACCGAGTACAGCAAAAAGGCTATGAGAACTATTTAATCACCGGAATACCAGCTGCTCCTGCTCTGCTGTTGGTACTGCTGCTGTGCCTCTTGTTTAGCTGTAGTCAGTTTTTCCCTCCCTCTCTCTTTCTATCATATCTCCAGAACTATAAAGGCAGCTTTGCTGGATTATGATTGGCAGAAACAGCCAATTCCTTCAGCTAATCATCCTCAAGACTTTCAAGGACCAGGAGCTGTTGTGATGTCATCCAGACTGTGGGATGTTACACATGAATACGTTTCAATAGAAGCTAATTCAGCGATCAGCTGCATTGCTCTCACACCACGGTGATTGATTAGATGTTCCTTGAGGATTTGCATAATCTTTCATTGTACAGTTGGACGATTTCTTATGAAATTTTAGAGTAAAATTCCACTTTGTAGCTATGACATTATACCAAAAGATTCTATTGGGTAAACAAAGAAAAGTTCAAAACAGGTTTTTCTGCTGTGAATGTGTGCTAGTCAAATACATGAATTAAAACTCAACAAAAGCCAACAATAAACAATAGGAAACTTGGAGCAATATTAGTGCGCTACACATTCCTGAAACTGAAGATAATATTTCAAACCATAATAAAGTCGGAAAAATATAGACTGGTTATTTGGAAAAATAAATAATCCAAACTTACTGAAATAAATCCATTAATTTGTCTCAATTATTTCATTAATTGAGACAAATTACTCAACTATTATGGAAAAGTTCTATTCCTATCTTGGACAACAATTATTTATATCCATATGTCATTTTTTTACTGGAAATATAAATGGAGGATTACCTATTCTTTCCCCTTTACTGATGTATAACTCATAGAGAGTGTTTTTAAATACTTCCCATAAAGTTCTTTGAACTTCATCTTTCAGAGCTCCTAGTGTTATTGTACTACAAAAAGTGCAAAAGGTCACTATACTGTAAACATGTTAGAGAGAGGATAAAGTAAAAAAAAAAAATCTAGCCAATTAAAGAGAATGTCTCTCAGATATTTTTAAACTAACAAATATGATTTCTAGTTAATCACAAGCCATTTACTTACAGAGACTAAAAACATATTAAGAAAAAATTAATTTAAGAAGTCCTCAAAGATGAATCCAGGAACTACTTACTACTTGTTAAAACTCTTTTGTCATATAATCATGACTTTGAAAATCAAGTCAGAATTTCCATGAGTAACACAATTTTAGATGGATAAATAAAAAGCAGTTGAATATCTCAACATCTTAATAAAATAATTATCATTATAGCAGAATCATGCCAAGCACTAACTGCTGATAAATAAAAAAGCATTTCAATTTTTATGTAGGTTCTTTATGCAAGTTTAGTCATTGGTAGGTCTTATCTTTGAAAATAAGTGAAAGTACTTTGATGATACAAATGTTATTTGTAATATTGATTGAAGATATTCTTATTATTAAACATAAATCACTTAAAAATATTTGTTAAACATTAATTTTTAGAAGCCAAAAATCCATAGCTGCCAGATTCAAATTCATTGCAGAAAAAAAGACTACTAAAACAAAACACTTTGCTGTGTTTTCTTATTGTTCATCAGAAATAAATTCAATCTTAGCGACAGAGGGTCCCACTAGATGTGGACATATTAATTAATGGAAACCAATCAAAAAGTATTTTCTTGTCTACTCCTAGGGAAAGTTAGAGAAACTCACAACATCTATAGTAAACAATAACAAGAAAATAATCCCAAAATTATTATAAATATTTTCTTTTAATGTATTTTATGTTTTAATTAAAAAAAAAACTTGCTTGTAAAATTATCTTTTATTATTGCCTCATCTGTTAGATTAGGATAATGAAGTAAAACGACCTTGGATGTTGAATGGAGTAAGTATAACTCACAAGAGAGAAGAAGATAGGGAAAAATTATTTGTGTAAAGTTTTTTCAATCACTTAACCTGTGTTCTACACTATAGGCATTATGTCAAATGTAATACCTTCAAGTTATTTTGTAAAAATATGCATTATGTCAGATGTAATATCTTCAAGTTATTTAGTAAAAATATGCATTATGCAAAACACTTGCTGAATCCTTCCTAGTTGAATTCAACAGAGAAGAAAGCAGATATTCTATTTTTCTTTTGACACCCCATGAACTTCAATATTATTTTTCCCTTTTCTATTAAGACAATAGGTCCAGACATACGATAAGTACTTATGGGATTTTTGTTAAGATTATTTGAATGTGTTGAACTAATAAACTATTGGAGAAACACCTATTTTGATTCCAGTGTTTCAGGGAATTAAATAAAATTTGACAAAACATCTTTTCCATTGAATTTAATTTAAAAAGTACCTTTAAAACTTTCAGTGGAATTGTTTTCTTGAAAGTTCAAAATGTGTAATATGCATTTTTTGAAATAGTATAAATGAAAAACAAAAATATTCTATAATGAAAAATTCTAATGTCTATCAATTTATATATATATATATATATAGGGCTTAACTCAGTGCTTAGTGTCTGTTATTTAATAGAAGGCCCTGAAAACAAACACACGTGTTTACTGAAGAGAAACTCATTTTTCTGTCTATATTCCAATTCTTTCTTTACAGTGAAAGTCAAAGACGTAATCAGAAAAGTTTAACAATCACAAAAATTTCTAGGCATTATTCTGTTTCTTATTTACTTTTTTTTTTTCTTGCTAATTGTTACTAAAGGAAAGTTTTAAATGCATGCATTTAAAATAAACAATAAGTTGCACAGAAAATACCAAAAAATAATCCGAAGAACCTTGTAATTTCTATTTTAAAAATAATCCCTTCATATGCATGTATGCATTATAAATTGAAGATATTTACATTTTAAAAAATATATATTTATTCTCGCTAAGATTTTTTTCTTCCTTAATTTTCCTGTAAAGATGATGCTTTTAAATGAATATAACTAAGTTAATTTGTAGTTCAAACTACTAAAACTTATGTAGGCAGGATTCTATTGGTATGATATCACTTTCTGTCCCATTTTTTTACAATGCCTTTTTTTTTTTTTAAATCATGAGCAACTGTTTGGTTGTCCCAACTAACACAAATGACTCTTACTAACTCTTTTTAAAAAGAAAAAGCATGAGTACAAGAACTGTTATGTTCAAAGTTTTGTGCCTTTGGTGTTGGGGGGAGGGTAGGAAAAGTTTCTATTTGGGTTGTGACCAACACAAATTTTTTCTTTTTTTTTAAGGAAAAAACTTCTGCTAACCAATGATTCAGATAAGAACTCAAGTGGGAAAGAAGCAGCATAAAGTCGGTTTTAGTCTGTTGGTATTATGAATGGTGAGAAAAATTAGTTCCATATAATATTACCTATATTAAAAGCAACCTGGCAACAGACTTCAATGTTTTCTTATTACACATCTGGGTCTCTTGTTAGCAAGGTATGGGGGAAGGAAGAAATGGGAACTACAGGATGGAAAAAATGAATCTTGCCACTATCACTGCAGTGCATTCTTCTAGCAAGAAAAAAATCAGCATGTCAATGCTTCAAATAAATCCTTTGAAGATGCAAAGCTTGAAAGGCCAAGTGAGAGAACAGTCTAAACAGTCCAATTCTAGTTTAGCTGACAACAGCCTAAAGGAACATGGTTTTTAATAAATAGCTGCTGCTGTCTAACTCATCCTTGAATCACAAAAATCTTTGTTGTGTAGTAAAAGGTAGCACACAAACTAGACCCTGGGTGAGGTGGAGACAGCAGTGGAAATGAAATTTATGATTATTTTGTGAACTGTATTCTTGGAATGCAGATTTTCAGTGAATTTTCCCTTTTCGAGACATACAAAGATGCTGAGAGTTCATAAAGTACATTAATTTGGCCACACCTCCAGTGGGAGCTTCTCATCAGAGAGGGACTTTAAATACAGCAAAGTGCTTCCGTGAATTGGCTATCCTAAAGGCAGGTACACTTTGTTTCTTTCTTCTTTTTGCTTTCTTTTCTTTGTAAAGCTTTTGCCGAAACGTCATTAGGCTTTTTAAAAAATTATTATTTTTTTATTTTTAAAGAAGTTTTAGATTACATAAATGTTACATAAAAAATATAAGGGATTCCTATATGCCTCACTCCCTTTCCTTCCCACACGTTTGAGTCAGGCCTTACAAATCAAGTCCTTTTATATTCTCTAATTTAAAGTCCCAAATATTCAATTGAGAGGCCTATTTGCAGACCACAATCTTAGCATCACGGTGGTAAATTTGTAAAAACCCTTTCTGTCTTATAGAGTATTTTGTTTCATCTGTTAGCAAATGCGTTTTATCGTAGGTATCCCAATATCTTTTGTTTTCTGTCTGATCCAGTCCTTAGGGGAAAAGCATCTCATTTTTGAGCTACTCCTGCTAATGCTCCCATCAGCATGGGAAATCTTAATGTTTCACCAAGCCTTCGTAAATCAGTTTCTGTCCCGTTAGCTCTAATGCCTCGCTCTAAATTACCATCACTCTAGACTAATTCCCTGGATGCTCCCACTCCTTCTTCTATGTGGTTTCAGCACAGTGTGTGTGTATGAGTGTGGGAAGGAGGGGAAGGAGGAGTGAGCAGTGGTGTAAGAACATAGGGTTCTTTAAAACTGGCCAGCAGTTCCTGAAAGTCTCCTTATACTTGAGAGGGTATGAGTAGATGAATGAGTTTAATGACCAGGATCAGGCTGTACTCCATGACCCATATGTCCAGTGGTATCTCCTGTAACCAGCCAGCAGTTAGGTATACAACACACAAAACCCATACAACTAAACGGCTACCATTGCTAGTCAAGACACACACTAATCTTGATTTCCCATCAAAATCCCAATAATGAAGTGTTTGCCCTTTGAGAACAGGGATCATCATACCTGCCTTTTTCTGAGAGTTACATCCTCTATACTTGAAACAGTGCTAAGCATAGTGTAGATACAGTTGTGTTTTATTGTTAATAAACTTATGAATGAATGAATGGTAGCAACTCAGAGCTAGGGAATGGAGGTAGGTGTTGCACTAGCATCCCCCATAAAAATATATTTTCAAATTCAACCATTGCACCAGTTCTATAGTCCACAAATAAAAGCAATAATTAATTTTAAAAGAAAGATGCAAAGTTGCATTTTAAAGCAATTTTCCCCATGGATTAGAAAATCCAAATTAGTTTTCCCTTCTAGTACCCATGTCATTTAAATCTTCCTGATATTATTAATGATTAGAGATTTTAGTAAAAACAGTCTTCTTTTCTTCTTTAAAAAATTAAAATGTTATTTTTATATATAACTTTAATAAGATTAAATTAGCACAATCAGAAGAATGATTAATTTTTAAATATTTCTTAATATAAAAGGATTCTTTTATTTTTCTACATCATAATAAATCCTTTTTAGGACTTTAAATAAAGTTTTTCCATTCTGAATATAAATTCTTATGCATAAAATGATTATAAAGTAACTGAAAATAAATGCAATATCACAGGGAGAGAGTTCTTTTACCCAAAAAAGACAAAACAAATAATTGAATGTAATTTACTACAAATAAATAAGTAAAATGAAGTAAAATAAGTAAAATAAATTCTGGTACTGTAAACATAACAAATAAAGGAATGATAGATTTATTTGCCAACTGAATTGTCCATATTTGTTAGGGTGTGGAGAAGAGGGCCGTAATTAAATTAAGAGTGAAAAGAAGCATTTGATGACCACAGAAATGTGTCAAAGAATATACTTTATCACCCAGTTAAAAATCTTCAATATTTTAGGTTCCCATAGAGGGCAATGTTGTATTAAAGATGGTGAACCAAGAATCTGCCAATTCATCTCTGTTGATATGCTTTAAAGAAAACTGCTGTTGCCATAAATTTGATGCTGCACTTCTCCTCAAACTCTGAGTAATATAAAAAATGATGCACACAAAGCTCAGAGCAGAGTCTCATCAAAGGTGAAGAAAATTAATTTGGTAACCTACTTACTGGTAGATTACTTGAGTGAATAGCCTCCACTTTTGCCTATAATTGGACTCAATGACTGAATCTCAGATTGGATTGCATTCCATCATATCACTACTATACACACAATACATATACATATACAGTGATACAGAGTTATTTATATAGTATTTATATCTACTATGTGCATATGTTTTTGTGTGTGTATGTATAATCATTTGGTCTAGCAGAAATATTAGTGAAATACCTTTTTCATCAATACCTGGAAAAGAAAGGTAAATCATAAATAAGAAAGATTTGCCTATTTTTCAAATCAGATTGCAGGGATATAAATGTGGTGCAGGGAGATAAGAAATGCAAAGTTACTATTAGCTGTAGATCTCAAATTTATTTCTCTTACTAAATATTTATGGACTCATTAAAATACTACCCCTGTTATAAATGGCAAAATGGTTGTTTCACCATAAACATCTTTCTCTCAGTGATTCTAAATATAATTACAACTAGAAGTATCTGTTCTCAAATGACCTTTTGTAGAAATTGCTAATTTGTATTGCATTTATACTGAGAGCAAAGGAGGGGGAATTTGTGCCTTGCATAATCTCATTAAATCAAGAGATTATTTCAAGTGTTCTCCCATTACCTATAGGTTTCAAGACACATGATGCTACAAAGAATTATGAGACATGCTATACCTATCTCTCTGCTATGCATCAGATGCAATTCTACCTTTATAGAGAGGTTTCTTTAAATTTTCCTAGTTATGGGATATCATTTCAGAGGTTATTATGAGTATATCATTTAGGAAGTACATAAGGCTAATATAAATGATCTACAATGCATACAGCTATAAGTAGAAAACTAAATCTTTAACTTAAGATATTGCTTTGTACCAAATGTTAAATCTATTCAAAGTAAAATAAATTGGTTAGTTCAAATTAATTCATGCTGATCTTTGAAATAAAGTTCATTCCTCATCAAGGACAACTTCTCAAGCCTAAATATTTACTATTATCCAATCCACCAAGGTAACTAAGGTAATCAAACAATAATTGTGTGTGTGCATGTTTGCAATTAAGCAGGAGCTACATGTATAACTATCTGGATTATATCCATATGTTAGGTATTCAGATTACGTAGGAAGGTGTTATTCCTCAAGCATGAACCATTATTTGACCTGGGACTTCCATGTCCACTGTTAGGATGATGTAGGCAGAAAGACTATTTGTTGAACCTTATATTCTCAGGCATTGCTGTCATCAGAGGACTTTTACAGTATGTCTGCTTTCATGACACATTCAATATCAAAATTATTTTTTGTTCAAATCATTTAAGAAACACTTAGCATTTATGAAAGGTATTCCTGTACACCTCTTTTTAAGCCTCACAAGGATCCCAAGATGAGTTAGTGTTATATTATCCACATTGTAGAGTATAGAACATTGAGACCCAATGTTCCAGGATGAGCAGCAGGTCTCAGTGATTCCTGACCCTGTGGTCTTTCCATCATACCAAAGAGATTCTCTGAATAAATCTGGCCAGAGAATGCTCTTTCATATCACACTAGGGCTATCTAAAATCTTATACTGTACATTGCATTTGGTAAAATATAGATAGGATAGGAGCCTGTCTATATGGTAAATTATCAATAATTAGGCAGCATTCAAATGACAATATCTGCCCTATATATATGTTATACAAAAAACTCATCTGTACCAGAAACTGAGCTAAAGGCCAGTATTTCATATTGCAGGAAGGGTTTAGACTTAAGAAACACTAAGTAGAATGGGAACCATAGCCATTGAAATATTCTAATGGAGAAAATAAATTGAAGGAAATTTGTGAGGTTTTATTTTCAGCATATTTTTGCTTAAACCCCACATTTTAAGTTTAATAAAGAAGGATGTATCAGAACTGCTCATATCTGTGTTATGATATCACAATCTAAATCACTTGTCACATTTTTGGGGCACACGTGCACACACACCCACAGACACACAAAATCTCACTGTAACTATGTGAAATGAATTTGATACTTTCTTTTCTGTTCCATTTCATTTTATTCCATTCCATTCCATCTCATCCCATTCAATCCCATTCCATTCCATTATTTCATAGACATTTTGAAAATGCTATGTTTATTCATGTAGATGTATATAATGTGTATGACCTGCATTTTGAGAAAACAAATCTAGATTCATTATACATCTATAAATACTCAATATAGAAACATTATTATATCATTTCAATCATATTGGACTTTTTCCCTAATTTTTCCTTCTAGCTGACTATTTCCATTATCTGAGCAGAACATCATTATCATTTCAAAAGTGATTGTCAATAGATGATGCTATTCTTTAGAATATGGAGCCAAAGAGGCAGACCAGATTAACATAATGAACATAGAAATAAATGATGCTTTGAGTTATACAATAATAATACTGGCCTCTTCAAGCAGACAACGCCATAATAACTAATGCACCAATTCCCTTTAGCCCTTTAATTGTTTGCAATTATAAATTCATAGAAGAACAATAAGAAATCTCAAATTTCCAATTAAAAGGGAAAAATGACTTAAAGTCATGGAGGGAACACTTGATAATTTTTCATGAGTATTTGTGGGAAAACAGAATGATTATACTTCATTGCACCATAGAAACCTTACCTTAGAGGGCTGGAATGAGTTTAAGGTGCCAGCAATAAACTCATTTTTGCTGTGCATGGTCTATTGTGAAAACAGTTCTAAATTACCTCTAATGTAAATAAAATAATGGTTTTTTTTCTGTGAAATGTTCAGTCAAAATTGAGGAAAGAATCATTGCTTCAAAATATGAAAGGAAGAGGGCTACATATTCAAATCTTAATTTTTAGGAGTGAAATAAATATTTATTTAAACCACTGAATTTTCAGGTAGCTTATCATACAGCAATATTTAACTGATAGAGAAAGGTGCTTTCCTCTGTGTATAAAACCATTTGTAAAGGATCTTATTCTATTTAATATAAAGAGATTGATTGAAGCAAGAAAACATACTAAGCATATGTATCCTCATTATTAGATTTTATCATTTGCCTTTGAAAATAATTTTCATATATATTGTAAGATTTAAAAAAGAAACTTTAAAAAAATTTAAGTAAATTTCAAGATTTTTCTTCACTGTGTTTAGTTCTGCTAATTTCCTTGGGTCAAACACATGCAATAGCTCTTACAATACATTTACTGTTTTATTGTAAAGGAAAAGATGGTATTAAAAGAAGAAATGTCACTCATGTACTCGACAGGAATTTTTTCTCAGCAAAGATATGAAGAAAAATGCCACATTTTAAAAAAAGCCATTAGAATAAAAATAATGTTATGCTTTGGTACTAAAATGACACAAAATTTATGAAGAAAGACATTTTTTCTAGGGTGACCCATTATGAGAGGATTAGAACACCATCATTTTTTTACTCTAGAGCAGCAAATGTTAAGAAATTAGGCTTTCCTATAGTGAAATACATTCATTACTAAAAACATTCAACATAAGTTTTCATGTCAGGGTGATTTAGTCTGCTTGAATTGAGACCAAATGACTATTTCACTGACTCATACTTACAGGATCATTTCACTATGCCTAGTCAAAAACATGAAACAAACCAAAACTCTCCTCTTTTGATTCCAGAACATCAACAAAGTAGCCATTAGTTTGTTGTTATTTTCTTCTTTGTTTTAAAACTAATTGAACATATTAATACTTCTATATAGGAAATAAATGACAAGTGGTTAATTACACATCAAATTACTCATCTTTTGATTATTTGCTAAGAAACAGATTAACAATAACCCCCAATGAAAACAGTAATAACAACCACAATATAGTGATACCACAATCACCGTGCATCAGCAATGATAAAATAATGAGAGGTCTTATTTATTGAAACTTTATAGGGATCAATGTGCTGAATGGTTTAAGCTTTCTTCAAGAGAATACAATCAAATTTTTACATATAATCCAGGGCAAGTTGGGACAGGATCTAAGAAAGTGAACTTTATTAGCGTGCTTGGATTATATAAATGTAGGTGTTTATTTTCTACAAAAGGTTGAGAGAGAAGAATAATAGTAAGTGAAAAAGAATAGGAGTAAAATAGGAACAGAATAGAAAGAAAACAATTGTAGATATAGAATTATACAAATATATAATTGTAGAATTATAAAATGATTATAGCAGATCTTGAGTGAACCTAGTATCTTTTTAGAAATTTACTTTATTAACTCCCTTAATCAACATGAAAAGTTTATCTCAAAAGATTTAAATTAAGATATTGGAACACAAAGAGTCTTATCTAAGTTGCCTAAAGAGAAGGAAGAGGAGAAAGAGAAGCAACCCAGTTTTAATAATGTGGCAATACAGTCTGGCTCTTTAATACCATAATTTCCAAAGTGCTATTAAATCTTCCAGTGATCAAAATACTTGAATTATCAAACATAATATCACAATGGAAGGCAAAGTAAAACATTAAATTATTACTAAGGTAACTTTAGGAACAATTCTTTTTAAAAAAGAGGAGAAATTCTACCAGAAGACACTCTTCTATGGAATTTCCATGGAAGAAATCAATAGTAAATTGAAAGAAATGCTAGGATCAGACTCCAGAATTTATCTAATTGTATGAGAAACCTTTCCGTAAACCTGGTTTGACCTGGGCAGTCCTGGTTTATTCCTGTTGTCCTGGCTTCCTGTCTATCTGGCTTAGCCTTTTACTGGATTTTTAAATGAAGTATAATTACTAATAGTTGCATAAGCCAGGATGGGATTGGTAGACAGGTACTTACTACTTCCAGTTTCTGCTATAGTAGCTTGAGTACCTGAACTACAGAATTTTTGTAATGAAGCTGGCATAATGTGCGTATATTTATATACATACATCAATATCTATACTTTTATATATATATTTGGAACATCTGTCTGTGCTTTCTCTCTTTCTTGTCCATCATTAAAAAGCCAGAAGCATTCTTTTTGTTACTGTATAGAGATATGCAAAGTTAACAAACCTCACACAAAAAAGTTGTCATATCTGCTGGTTCACTCTTTCCTACAAAATATTCCTTGCTATAATCTTGACACATTTGTATTTTATGAAAGCACAAAATAACAAACAAAGAAACGGAAAGAACTGATGAATTTCTTAGTTCTTATTCCATCTGAGATGACAGCTACATTTAATCATATTATATACATGAAAAAGACAATAATGAAAGCCCAAAATTCAATCCTCCTACTACCTTAAAAGAGATCTGTCAGACCTAAACTACTTTCAACAACATTTTTCCTAACTATCACTATCTGAAGGATAAGTAACCGAGAGAAAGATTTCTAGTAACAATTTGCATGCTGATATATATTCAGAAAATCAGTGTGAAAATTCATATGATAAAGTAGATCTGTTATTTTGGATTAATGGAGAAGGTAATCAATCAGTGAAAACTTCATGGTAGACATTTCCATAATAAAGTACAAACAATCATAAGGTAATGACAAAAATAGTCTTGTATTAAATAGGACAGTTTAAAGAAGTGGTGATTATTGAAGATCAGACTATGTAACTTTTACATTTAAAATATGGTTGTATATTTCTTAAATGTATGTTTGTTACAAGAAACAGGTTGGTAATTTTCTGTGAAAGAGAAGCAACAAAGATTATCAGAAAATTTAATATATGAAATTATAACCTACTTTTAGATAGAGAGCCAAAATTTGATAGCGGATAGTTGTATTTAGCCAAGATAATAACAAATAAAATGAAATCAGTTTGAGCATGACATTAGTAAACTTATATGTACATGTTACCTAGAATTATGTAGAATATTTATATTTTTGATGATACATCTGAAATGTATAGCTGCCAGACAGCTTATGTTCCTCTGAAATGTTAATAAAATCTCTTGAAATTGTAGACATGAAATGTTTATTTAATTATGATACTTCTTAGAGACTTATATCTTTAGAACTACAACTGATTAAACTCGTTCCCCCTGTAACATGTAGAATAGTTGTTATCCTATATTTTTGATGATTGATGAATATTTGTTGAATTGAGTGGTTAATCTCTAATACCTTCTAATTAATCTTTTGAAGCTCTAAGAAGAGATAAATTAAACTTCACATTATCGCTAAGAGTTACTGGAGTTCCATGTAGTTAATGAGATATTGGAAGCAATATGCCAGTACAATTTTTCTCACTCTTTGAATTTAATAATAAAAATGTAGAGATTATATCATCAAAAGGGTGAATTTAGCTGTGAATTTGTTCTATTTTCCAAGTCTTATGCAAATGGCTTGGCCTTATTTGATAATTCCATTAAATTTTTACATTCATTTATGTATTCTTTCTTTTAACAAATAGTTGGACAAATGCTATATAACAGTGTGATAGTTATTGGAGATACAAGACTGGTAAGATATGACAGCTTACTCTTAAGAAATTTAGAATAATAAAATCTATATATAATATATTATGCTTAATTTTAGAGATCCTCTGATCACCCAGAATGGGCTCTTACTAATAGAAACTAAAACCTGTATATCTCTTACTGTGTCCCATACACTGTTCTAAATTCTTTACATTTATCCTCTCACTTATTGCATACAACAATCTTATAAGGTAGTTACTATTATTATCTCCAATTTACAGATTAAAAAATGAAGACACAAAGAGGTTGAGGTAACTTATTGATGGTCACACAGTTATTAGGTGACCAGAACTCACTTGACCACTATGATATACAATCTAATTCCACTTAAGGATTTACTCCTCTGGGCAGGGAATGGTAGAGAGATGGAGGTGGAATATTTTTTAACATCAGTGACAAAAATATTTTTCTCTTCACATTAAGAGATTTAAAGAGCACTTTGAAATTCTAGAAGAAATATATATATATATATATATATATAGTTATCTCAACAATATACAAAATCCTGATAATAGCAACTATTTAGTGAATTCTTACTGTGTGCCAGACATTGTGCCTAAGTGCTCCTAAGGGATAGAGGAAAGAAAGGAAGCTCGGCCTGTGCTAGTGCCCCTGTTGGGCTCAGGTATTGGATAGGAGAAACCAGGGGAAGTGCGGCACAGGTACAGATGTGATGCTGGTAGCTTGGGGTTCTCAGTCAACATTGTTTCTCAAATCAGGAGATTTCAGTGGTATATTTTCCTGGCTACCACTCACTCACAAGTATTCAGGACCCTCCATGAATCTGACTAACTCTATTTCCTCTTATATCCATGGTGCAGCAGAATTTCTAGTGAAATTCGTTTATGTGAAACCACTGAATTATGGTAACTATGGACCCTGCATTATTTATTGACTTGCAATTAGATGTACTTTTTATTTTTGTGAGAATGAGTGAGGTCTTTTGAGATTTGTTAGGTACAGCTGAAAGAGAATTGACTTTAATACTGTGCTCTTTCCATATTTTTTTAAAGCCCTCCCAGCCTTCACAGATTTCTCCTTACCCTAATAAATTCCAACCCACCCACTGAGGTTGAACTCAGCTGCAATCACCTATATTAAGCCTTTCATTTTCTACTCAGTCAGACGTTATTAATTACTACTTTGGACTTCCACTGTACTTACTGGCACTGATTTAACTGTGCCTTGTATTTTAGTTAGCTGTTTTTTTATGATAGTTTCCTCACTGGTTTTGTGATTAGAAAGATGGGTTCAAATGTCAGCTCCTCCAATTACTAGTTGGAAGTTCATTAAACTTCTTTCACTTAGTGTTTCTTTATATCTGCAAAATAGTGATAATAAAAATTAGATTTTAGGATTAAATAAGATGAAATTAGAGAGCTCATGCCACATATAGTATGTAATTCCTGAAACTTACTAGGTATGCAACAAAGGTCAAATAAATGGTAAAAGATATTTTAAAATCTTTGTAGGGTTCATGATAATGAACACTAATATATATTAATAAACAATAAATATATATGTGTATATATACATAAAATATATGTGTGTATATACATGTATATATACATATATGTGTGTGAGTGTAGATAGATAGATTGCAGTTTATATATTGCAGACCTGTAAAACAGGTTATTTAGGTATATATAAATGTATAGGCTACCTATCTCTTTATTTATATATATATAGCTGTGTAACAGTTCTTCATTCTATAACAAGATCAATGCCTTTGTCTTCTCAGGTAGAGGCTGCATGAATCCTCTGTTTCTATCTCTTCTCTTCTCTGACAGCAATGGTGTCTGTTCTTCCATGACTTTACATCCATTTTTCTCTTGCCATGTTCTAAAGACAGTTTGCTTCATTGAATATTAGCAGAATTTCTTTTACAAATGGGCCAGAAGCTACCAAAATTAAGAAGAAAATTTAAAACTTAAGTTAATGGAGTCATTTTAAATATCACAGCACTCAATATTCTCATGGCTTACTAGATTATAAATGTTTTGTTTTATATTTAGAAGTTATGAATTATGGGAGAACATTCTAAATTCTCTTAAATCATCACTAAAATGCATTACACTACAAATTTAATCTGTATATAGGATAACTTATTTTGAATAGGCATGAATAAGTAAAACCTTTTCAAGAATATTGATAATAGCACTATCGACATATTCTTTATGAAATTTGCTTCTTGCTTCAATTTCTCCAAATGGAGAACTTTTACTCAGAATTATCCAAGGATATAAAGTTGTATACAATAGCGAATGACGGTATATATTCTGGATTCAAGGATATCTTAATCTGAGTATCCTACAAATTTTGGCATCTGAGAGTAAATAAATAGTTTGGACTAGAGTCCCAGACCTATTTCATTGTGCATAATGATATCTAAAGCACACAATCCTATAAATGTGTGTGTGTGTGTTTCAAGCTATACACAGTGCAATATTAAACCATACATACTGCCTATGGGGAACCGAAGCCTGAATACTGTATTCATGGTTGAAGAGATAACTCCTGTATCCTCTAGTGTCTGAAGTTATACACCCGGTAAAAAAGTAACTAAAATCCTGCACCTCAAACACACTATCACATGAAACTCTACCTGATATACTTAC